>JAODAL010003590.1:115000-170904 GCA_025379985.1 Phyllomedusa bahiana
AAATACAGTAAAAAAGGCAGAAAAGAGCTGATTGGTTGCGCTAGCGGGGGCTTGGCTATCCCGGCCAATCAGAGCGTGAGCTACTTTGTTCCATTGTAGTCAATGGGGGCACTGAAATCTCAACTCCGTGAGACATGGGGTATTAGTAAATAAATCGTTTTTATTAAGTGTAAAACATTCTCTGTAAAAGAGCTTAAACCTTCTATAAACATACATAAATAAAATCACTAACAACGCGTGTGTCGCTGTCGCCGGTGCTAAATCATGAATTTCCATATCGATAATTGCCGGGAAATACAGTAATTCAAATTCTGTAAGCTCTTCTCATTGGTCGGCATAAACCAACCAATCAGAATAGGAGCGACAGTGAACCATTATAACCTATGGAGTAGTATTGACCAATCAAATGAAAAGGCGGGACAGTTCAAAATACAGTAAAAAAGACAGAAATGAGCTGATTGGTTGAGCCCAGGCGGCAGGTATGAATCCACCAATCATATGTAGTGCGTTTATTTTGAGTGGAGCAAGAAGGGCGCGATAGAAGGGTGCCCTAAAAGTTATTACCGATCTCTATATATAAAACGAATAATAATATGGGGGTAACGAAAATAAACAAATAAGTATGAATTCATTGAGTTCATTTTTATTTCTTTATTTTCGTTACCCCCATATTACTGATCATTTTATATAGAGATCTGTACAACTTTGTGAGTCTTATCATTTGATTTCGGGCATGTACAGTTTTATTTTAGATTGAATTAGAAAACCCATAAGAGCGTCGCTCGCCCTCCCATTGGCCCAAATAATCGCGCCTCTTTTAACTTAGCCAATCACAAACAGAGCTCGCTCTGCATTTCTTTTCCCCATAGAACTCTATGAGATAAGTAGCTCACCCGCTGATTGGCTAAGCAGGACGAGCCCCTCTTCCCCCCAACCAATCACAGTACTAGAATATTTCCCATAGACAGTAATAACTTTTAGGGCGCCCTTCTTGCTCCACTCAAAATAGACGCACTACATATGATTGGTGGATTCATATCTGCCGCCTGGGCTCAACCAATCAGCTCTTTTCTGCCTTTTTTACTGTATTTTGAACTGTACGCCTTTTCATTTGATTGGTCAATTCTTCTCCATAGGTTATAATGGTTCACTGTTGCTCCTATTCTGATTGGCTGGTTTCTGCCGACCAATTAGAAGAGCTTACAGAATTTGAATTACTGTATTTCCCGGCAATGTTCTATATCGCAATTCCTGATGTAGCGCCGGTGACGGCGACAAACGCGTTGTTAGGGATTTGATTGATTTATGTTTTTAGTAGGTTTGAGCTCTTTTTCAGATAATATTTTACACCTAATAAAAAAAAGATTTTTTTATTCATACTCCATGCCGCACGGAGCTGAGAGCCGAGATTTCATTGCCCCGATCTCTCCATAGACTACAATGGGACAAAATAGCTCGCGCTCTGATTGGCCGGGATAGCCAAGCCCCCGCTTCCTCAACCACTCAGCTCTTTTCTGCATATTTACTATATTTTTAACTGTTTCGCCTTTTCATTTGATTGGTCAATACTTCTCCATAGGTTATAATGGGTCACTGTCGCTCCTATTCTGATTGGCTGGTTTATGCCGACCACTGAGAAGAGCTTACAGAATTTGAATTACTGTATTTCCCGGCAATTTTCAATATCCAAATTCCTGATGTTGCGCCATTCTTGATTTTTTGTGATTAATTTTCTTTATGTATTTTTTTAGAAGGTTTTAGTTCTTTTTCAGATAATGTTTTACACATAATAAAAAAGTTTTTTGTAATCATACTCCATGCCTCACGGAGCTGAGAGCTGAGATTTATTTCTTTAGCGATCTTATATATTTTCCCTTTGATTTTTAATCATCCACTTTTTCACTACATTTAATCGCTTTTAGACAGCTTTGATTTTTCTCTTTATTCATTCATTCCTTTGAAAGACAACTCTTTTTGCTATTCAATAACATGTTTAATGATTTCTCGCTGTTTTCCAGCCTGTCTCGAATCGGAATACATGTTAGGTGCAGTCCCTTCTGCGCCTAAATCCCGCACTGTCCCTCATACACTGGCGAGGCGCGGTGGACTTTACACCGCATGTATGAGCGCACCTCAGGCGCCAACATACATGAGGCGCAGCTTTCACGCTCGAGCGCTCAAAAACGTGCGCTCCGACGAGGCGAGATTCATACATGTCGCCCATAGAATCGTACATCTAAACTTTTCACGTATCTTAATTCAGGGAAGTGTTACACTGTTCTGTAATACACTTGTAAAGAATCTTTATTGCTCTTACTTTACTATTCATAAACGCTGTTTTACAAGATCATAAATTTACTATTTGTGTCCGTGATATTCTCCTCAGCCATGGTCCTATCGCTGCATGTGTAGTCCAGGTGTTAGCGCGGCTGTTGCATGGCAGTGGGATTTAGCTGTTGTGTTGGAAGTACAGCGAGTTGTTTTGGAGCCTGATTGTTGTAACGGAAACACAACGCTTGTGGTGGGAAAATGGCTTTTTTGTGGGAGTGCAGTTAGTGTGGCTGCTATAGTTCTGGTGATGGGGGGAGTGCAACAATTGCTATAAAATTGTGATCATTGAACATAAGCTGCAGTTGTTGCAATGACATTATGCCTGAGAGCATCTATTACGTTAGGAGTGTGGTTATTGTCATGGCCGTGCAGCTGCTCTGGTGGGAGTTTGCATGTTGCGGTCAACGGGGGGGTGTTGTGGTGGGAGAACTGCTGTTGTAGTTGGAGTAACATTTGTGGAAATTCTGCTATTTTTCCAGGAATTCAGCTTGTCTGATGGTGGGATTGCGGCTGTTGTGGTTGGAGGGCAGCTGTTGTTGTGGGAGTTTGGCTGCTGTGGTGGGAGTGCGGATGTTGTGGTGGGAGGGCGTCTGTTGTGGTGGGAGGGCGGCTGTTGTGGTGGGTGGGCGGCTGTTGTGGTGGGAGGGCGGCTGTTGTGGTGGGAGGGCGGCTGTTGTGGTGGGAGGACGGCTGTTGTGGTGGGAGGGCGGCTGTTGTGGTGGAAGGGTGGCTGTTGTGATGGGAGTGCAGCTGCTGTGGTTGGAGGGCAGCTTCTGTGGTTGGAGGGCAGCTCTTGTGGTTGGGGGGCAGCGCTTGTGGGAGTTTGTCTTTTGTGGTGGGAGTGCATTAAATGTGGTGGGAGTAAGACAGTTGTGAAAGTATGGCTTTTGCATAAGGGATCTGGCTACTCTGTTGGAAATGTGATTATTTTTGCGGGAGTGCAGCTGTTGTAGTTGGAGTGCAGTTTTTGTGGTGGGAGTGCAGCTGTCATGGTGGGAGTGTAGCTGCTGTGATATCATAATGGATGTTGTAGAAGTACATCTGTTAGTTGAGGTGGTAGCACTGTAGGTGGATGGAAGCACCTGAAGTATATGACCCCCTATAAATTAGAGGAGTTTGGAGCCTAGAACTATTTGTTTAGATAATATCACACACATGGAATTCTAGAACCACCTAGATCATATCGTGATTTATAGAGCTGCAAATTCTTCTGCTGACGACTGCTATATAATTACATGATTATTTATAGATGATTAATCTGCATTGATCTCAGCTCCTTACACTGAATACTAATGACTATTGCAATATCAGGTAAATATAATGGAGAAGAAATGATCAGACAGGATGTTTCATCAGCTAATTATAGAAAAGAATGTGAGGGAGTTTTATAGTTCTATACTGGAAAAATGTTGTATTCTTGGTAAACCTAACCTAACAAAAATAAGCTAAAAAAACCCTTCTAGATATGTAGTGAGAGAGTAGCTGTAGACGCGGCTGTGTGAGGGCAACTGTTCTATTGGGATGGTTAGTGTTGTAGTGGGAGTGCGGCTATTGTAATATATCTTGATATGCAGATCTAGACATTCTCATTGGTGGAGAGAAGACCCGTGGCTTTCACTAATGGTGAAAGTAAAGTAAAACGGTACAATAAAAAAAACTTCATACCATTACCTGTTGGCATTTCTCGAAGAAACTTTCCTTTTCCTAAAGAATACATCACAATACTTACTATGTACTATTCCTGTTTTCTATTCCAGAGCTACAATCAGTGGAGTTACAATGTACATATATTGCATTATTTATTTTGTACCAGTCCTGAGTTATAGGATGCATTATACCCAAGAGCTGAACTCAATGTCCTTCTGGTGCAGTCACTATGTACATACATAACTTATCCTGAACTGATCCTGACTTACATCCTGTATTATACTCCAGAGTTGCACTCACTATTCTGCTGGTGCAGTCACTGTACATACATTACTTATCCTGAACGGATCCTGAGTTGCATCCTGTATCATACTCCAGAGCTGCACTCACTATTCTGCTGGTGCAGTCACTGTGTACATACATTACTTATCCTGTACTGACCCTGAGATATATCCTGTATTACACTCCAGAGCTGCGCTCACTATTCTGCTGGTGTACATACATTACATTACGTACCCTGTACTGATCCTGAGTTACATCCTGTATTACACTCCAGAGCTGCACTCACTATTCTGCTGGTGCAGTCACTGTGTACATATATTACATTACTTATCCTTTTCTGATCCTGAGTTACATCCTGTATTATACTCCAGAGCTGCACTCACTATACTGCTGGTGCAGTCACTGTGTACATACATTACATTACTTATGCTGTACTGATCCTGAGTTACATCCTGTATTATACTCCAGAGCTGCACTCACTATTCTGCTGGTGCAGTCACTGTGTACATACATTACTTATCCTCTACTGATCCTGAGTTACATCCTGTATTACACTCCAGAGCTGCACTCACTATTCTGCTGGTGCAGTCACTGTGTACATACATTACATTACTTATGCTGTACTGATCTTGAGTTACATCCTGTATTATACCCCAGAGCTGCACTCACTATTTTGCTGGTGCAGTCATTGTGTACATACATTACTTATGCTGTACTGATCCTGAGTTAAATACTGTAATAAACTCCAGAGCTGCACTCACTATTCTGCTGGTGCAGTCACTGTGTACATACATTACATTACTTATGCTGTACTGATCCTGAGTTAAATTCTGTATTACACTCCAGAGCTGCATTCACTATTCTGCTGGTGCAGTCACTGTGTACATACATTACTTATCCTGTACTGACCCTGAGTTATATCCTGTATTACACTCCAGAGCTGCACTCACTATTCTGCTGGTGCAGTCACTGTGTACATACATTACATTACTTATGCTGTACTGATCCTGAGTTACATCCTGTATTACACTCCAGAGCTGCATTCACTATTCTGCTGGTGCAGTCACTGTGTACATAAATTACATTACTTATCCTTTTCTGATCCTGAGTTACATCCTGTATTATACTCCAGAGCTGCACTCACTATACTGCTGGTGCAGTCACTGTGTGTACATACATTACATTACTTATGCTGTACTGATCCTGAGTTACATCGTGTATTATACTCCAAAGCTGCACTCACTATTTTGCTGGTGCAGTCTCTGTCTACATACATTACTTATCCTGTACTGATCCTGAGTTACATCCTGTACTACACTCCAGAGCTGCACTCACTATTCTGCTGGTGCAGTCACTGTGTACATACATTACATTACTTATGCTGTACTGATCTTGAGTTACATCCTGTATTATACCCCAGAGCTGCACTCACTATTTTGCTGGTGCAGTCATTGTGTGCATACATTACTTATGCTGTACTGATCCTGAGTTAAATCCTGTATTATACTTCAGAGCGGCACTCACTATTCTGCTGGAGAAGTTACTGTGTACATATAATACATTACTTATCCTGTACTGATCCTGAGTTACATCCTGTAATTCTTTTATTAAAATTTAAGGGCGTGGCTTCAACAGGTCACAGAGAATGTTCCTAACCACCTCATCCACGGGGAGGATTATCCACTGCGTCAATACCAAGCACCGTGCCTGCCACGTGTAGTACCTGACCACTAAGCTGACTAAGAATAACGTACTCAGGCCCATTCCACATAGGAGAGAGCGGCGAGCGTGGGGCAGCGGACAGAGATCCCCACAGTGGTGTAAACCTCTGTGTTAAAGAGGCAATAAAACAGGAGGTTGCCGATGCTCTTGAGCAGGCCACTGCACTCATCGCGGGGATATCACCGATCCTCAGAGCTCCTACACTTCAGATTGTCCGTCACACACAGTTTCCCTTGAAGGCAGCACCAAGTCCCAAAACTTCAAGGGGATCCTGATGGAATTCAAAAGCCGCGACCCAACCTCCAGATCCCAACTTGGGCAGTCCCTGAGGGCCAGAGGTTTCTGGAAATGTGTCAACATAACCCTTTTGTGAAGGAATTTTTTTCGACTGAGTTCTGCTTTCCTACATCCCCAAACCCTACCAATGTAGAACCTTCAGAACCAGGGCAGCAAAAGCCGGGAGATGCCCATGAGGTGTGCACGAATCCTTCACTTGCCCTCCTGTCTCCCATTCCTGGAAAAAACGCTGAAACCATCCTAAACAAGAGAATACCCACAAAGGAGCACTTTCTTTCCAGAGGTCTGGTAGGTTGATCTTAATAAAGGTATTCACAAGGAACACCACGGAGTTGACCATACCCAACCCTCCTAGTCTCCTCATATGGTAAGTAACCTCCCTCTTGACTAAGTTCAGCCTATTCCCCAATAACATCTAGAAGAAAAGTCTGTAGATCCGAGTCCAGAAAGGTTCTGGAAAGATGCACACACTGCCCAGATACAACAGCAAAGTGAGAAGGCAAAAAGTGGATTGGCACTGGAATTGTTGCTAAAATCCAAAATCCATTTATTGAAAAACTACAAAACAGCCACAAACAAACGTGTGCAAGGAGAGATCAGAGGGGTGGTAGGCTGACGCGTTTCGGGCTATATACTGCCCTTAATCTTAGCTACATGAGAATGTAACTGAAGCCCTCTTATAGTGCATTAAAACAACAAGATAGTTAAAATCTAATTTCTAACACTTGACACCTGATAACACATACCTGCAAATCGCGCGTCTAGGTTGAGCAGATGAGCGTGCCACACATGACCAGTGACAAAACCGGAAATTCCTACGTTCCAAGCAGCAGAAACAGCGTCACCTGGAGACCAGGGGAAGCCATACCCGTTGTCAGGAGAGGACGTAACTGGCTCACATCGCTAGTATTGGTTACTGGCACGTACATACTATACAAAAAAATCAATTTGCGACAAGCAGTTAGACGGCATTGCAGGTAATATGTTATAACAGGGATCCCCTAATCACAACAAATGAAAAATAAGACAAAACGCATTAGAAAGATACATAAGATGTTGCACATGCACATAACACATAAAAGTATGGAATATCTACGATCTTATGATTTGTTTCTTTGATGGGAATAGTAATAATGATGTTTAATGATGAAACATAATTTCTCTGCGTAAATTCAGACCCTTTGGGACAATACTATTTTAAGCTAGGATCCAATATGCCTCCCTGTCTCGGAGGAGGTCTTCCCAGTCACCACCCCGGTTCGGTCTGCGAAGTCTCTCTATAGCTCTAACTTGTAATCCCATAATATGAGGCCCATAATGGTTAACAAAATGTTGTGCTATATTAGATTTATTGGGCCTTTTTACATTTGAAATATCATTTAGATGTTCTAGGAAACGTGTTTTAAGTTTTCGAATTGTGCTGCCAACGTACATCAAATTGCACAGCGTACACATCATGATATAAACAACATGATGAGAATTACAGTTGATGTAACTATTTATGTTGTAAATTTTAGATTGATCTGAGTTAGAAAAGTTTGAAGAGGGAGTTACAAACTTACAAGTTTTGCAGGGGTGGGAACCGCATTTAAAAAAGCCTTTGAAATGCAGCCAACTGGGCTTGTTACTTGTATGAGACAGGCAACGGGGCGATAAAATGTCACCGATTGTTTTAGGTCTCCTAGCAACTATGCGGCAACCATCCTGAAGTATAGAATCAATGACCTCATCATCCTGTAAAATCGGCAAATATTTTCCTATTACCTTTTTGACCATGTTAAAGTGATGGCTATGATCCAATACCAACACTGTTTTTTTGTTAATGTCCCCATTATTTATAAAACCCGTTTTGGGAGACAATAAACTTTCTCTAGGGCGCTTATCAACAATTTTTTCTGCTCTGTTTAACGTCCAGTCTGGATAACGTCTACATTTAAGTCTGTCTTTTATTGCGGCTTTTTCCAGAGTATAGTCGGACAATAAACTACAGTTCCGTTTAGCCCTGTTAAATTCTCCAACAGGTATTGATTTTTTTGTGTGGTTGGTATGGAAACTTCTATAATGTAGGATGGTATTGCCGCTAGTGGGTTTGCGGAATGTTTTAAAAATAATGGCTTGATTGGGAGTACCTATCAATGTCAAATCCAGTAATGTTATAGAAACATCCTGGACCTGATAAGTGAAACTTAAGTTCAAGGGGTTGTTGTTCAAGTAGTCTACAAAAGAGTGTACGGCAGGCACATCGCCCCTCCAGACGAGGAGGAGATCGTCGATGCCCCTGCCGTACCACTCAATGCAGTCATCGAATGGATTAGACTCAGAGAAAACATACTGGGTTTCCCACCAGGCAACAGTCAGGTTAGCCAATGATGGTGAGTACTTTGCGCCTCTTGAGACGCCTTTGGTTTGTAAATAAATAGAACCATGGTAAGAAAAATAGTTGTGATGCATAAGGAATTTTGTAACCATAAGTATGTATTGTTTTAGATCCTCTGAGTATGTACTAAATGTCTCAAGATGAAATTGTAATGCTGTCAATGCTATGTTATGAGGTATACTGGTATACAAGGATTCTATGTCACAAGTCAGCCAGCGCATATCTTTGTGCCAAACTTTGTGTTGTAAATTGACCAGGACATCCTTGGTGTCCCTTAGATATCCTGGTACATGGTGCACTAAGGGTTGTAAATAAGAGTCACGCCACTGGCAGAGACGTTCAAGGAGGGACCCGATGCCAGAGACAATTGGACGCATTTGAGGTAAATTCTCACTTTTATAGATTTTATGAGTTTTAGGTAGCCCATAAAGTATGGGCATAATTTGATTATCTATGTATAAAAAGTCCAACTGTCTCTGGTTAAGGACCCCCAAAGATAGTCCTTCCTCCAATAGACGATGTATTTTTGATTGGACTTCATCCGTTGGATCACCAACCAATTTCAAGTACTTAGACACATCCTGTAACATAGATAACATGGCTGCATCATAATCTTTTAGATTCATCACAACAACTGATCCCCCCTTATCCGCCATCCTAATGACAATATCTTTGTTGGATTGTAACTTATATAAAGCTTTACGTTGTGATGGATTGAGATTCAGATGGTTAGATAAGGGGGGAACAGAGTTAGCAATAGCCCTAAGATCGTGCTCTACCAAAAACTGGAAACGGTCCATGGCATTTGTTCTAGACTGTAGGGGGTAGAAATCCCTATTAGTAGGCCTAATTTGGGCAACATGTGATTCTTCAATTTTTTCACTCATATTAGATTCCTGTGCTAAATCTTGGAGGTATAGAAGGGACAACTGTTCCTTAAAAGAGAGTGCATTATACTTATTAGTCAGTAGATGCTTATCATCTTTTTGATTAGCCTCCAGATTGTCCCCAAAGTGTCGACATAGTGTAAGTAGACGAATAAATCTATTAATGTCTTTTAACGTTGATAAGAGATCCAGATTTTCCTCTGAACCATAGTTCAGTCCCAAGGAGAGAACCAGAACTTGATCCTGAGTTAATGTGTATGATGACAAATTAAGGACATCAATAGTAGCAGCACTAGTAGTAGATACTACTTGTTTGTCCTGGTTTTCATCCGTTCTTTGGTTTTTGTGACACTTTCCTCCTCTTCTGGTGCGTTTTTTTGACGGTTTGGATTTCTTAGAATTCTTTGGTTGCTTATAATAAGACAGATTTTGTGATGTATTTTGTGTGGCATCACTTGTGGTAGCCACAGACTCGTCCGATTCCTGTTCATCTTCCTCATGTGAAGTGGAATCCAATGAGCTAAAGCTAACTCTTTTTTTATTTCTGTTTTTTCTCCAACTGTTTTTCCTATATCTGGGTTTCAAAATAGATTGTGGGAGATCACTTCCTGGTACTCTTCTGCCCCATTCGTATACTTGATTTCGCTCATAGTCATTGGTATCTCGATTGAATTTGATCTTTTTGCTGGCCATGATGGCTTCTTCTAGCTTTGAAATATTATCTCGTACCTGCTGTAAATCATCATCAAAAGTTGTTATTTCTTTGAAAACTTGAATATCCTGTTCTAATTTTTTCATATCCTTTGAAATTTCTTCTAGCTTAATATCCTCATGTTGAGTGATTAATTCCATTAGCTGTATAGAACAGGAACTCAAAATTTGATTCCACTGATCGATTGCAAACACATATAATAGCGGGCTCAGAGGACAATCCTGGAAAACTCCAGACCGCACCTCAAAAGGGTGCCCAAACCCAACTGTTCACCAGCAGAAAACTCTTTCCCCCTGTGTACAAGGTCTTAAACCAATTACCATCCCACTCCTCTTCCAGGCAGGCTATATCTAAGGAGGACAGACCAGAGGTACTCGTGGTTAACACGATCAAACAAGTACCCCTTCAGTGACCCACCCTGTCCTGCTCCACAACCTCTTGGACACTGAACACAGCACTAAATGTACTGCAGCCTGGAACAGAGCAGTGCTGGGCCCCTGAAAGGAGCTGGGGGGTGAACTTCACCAACTGGTTAAACAGCATCTATGCCAGAATCTTTCTGTCCACATTGGGAAACACTGTGGGATACCAGTTCTCAATGTGGAACCTATCTTTGCCCTTTAAAAGAATGATCAGGGCCAACCTCCTCATTGATTCTGGCAGAGTGCCCGAGTAGAGACACACATTTATTATCTCAGTCAAGAGGAGAACTAAAGTGTCCTTAAGGGTCAATCCACGTGGCACCAGTTTTCAGTCAGATTTTCAGATGGTTTTCAGATTTGAAAACCGTCTGTAAACTGACTGCCAACCTTCCTCATAGAGTTAAATAGAAAATCCGAGCTGTAGTCTACACAACTTCGATTTTCTGACAGCAAATCCGACCATCTAAAAAACTTTGAAAATGTTCATTTTTGGGCAGAACATGAACTGTTCAGTGCAAAGGGGAATGGCTGAATCCGCAGACTAAAACCAGAAACAATCCCGCATTACGTTCAAAACATGACAAAATACCTATGTGGCCTGACCCTAAAGGTCTTCTAAAACTCAAATGTTAAACCATCTGAACCTAGCAATTTTTTTGGAGCGAGCCCCTTAATCACCAGGCTGGCTTTCTATTCTCCGACGGCTTAGATGGTTTTCTTTTTCCCACTGCCAATGGCATTCTTCCTATCAGATGGTGGCTTACAACTTTTTAAGGAGACAGATGTGTTCATCCAATCTCCGGGCTTATCCTCTGGCTCCAGGCCTTTTCACCCCATTTTCCCCCTCAGGATCAGAGGACATATTTTTCCCAGGAGAAGGGGGCTCGGCATCCCCAATAGGCCTTTATGTCACCGCATCCTCCAGAACCTCACCCTCTGCCCATCGATGAGGGAGAGGTGTCACCAAGGGCATGGAACCAGTTTGATAGACCAATCAGTGGGGGGTGGTTGTACCTTCCTTTGGCATCTAGTGGGTGGGAGAAAACTTTACATCTCCATTCTTTTCAAATTGTTTTTTATCCAGCTTTTTCTCTTGCCACCTTCCTCCTTCCCCATCTATACTTTTAATATGGGGAGGGATAGAGGGGGTACTGAGGAGATGGCACCTTCCTCTTCCTGGATCCTCCTAATTTCCTCATCCAGTTAAATATCCCTCAGTGCCTCAGTGTTAACAACAGCCTCAGGGGCAGGATCAGAGGTCATCCCAGCTGCCTGAGATCCCCAAGATTTGCTTATCTCTATCTCCCTTTGGGGCTTTTCCTGATGCCTTAGTTGGGCAGGCGTCTTCTGCTTACATGGCAGACATCTTTCCTCAAGCAGAATCGGCCTCACGGCTTTTGTCACCAGGGTATTGACAAAGGAGTGAGGGCAGGGACTGAATGGGTGACCTAAGTCACTATACAGGTAACACTGAATGCAGCAAGATGACCTATTCCCCTCACACAGTGCACACTTCAGCATGGCGCAGCTGACACTGAAGTGTGTGTGGCTACCGGTTCTGTGACACAGGTCTGGCTGACCCTGGTAGAAAATTTGGATGCAATCCCTTCCAAGGAAGATTGCAGATATAACGTGATACATTTGTCCCTGTTCTTTTGGGGAACTCCCATCACCTCCCCAAATCGGCCCAGCTACGTCATGATGTCAGTTCAAGAGAGTGACTCGTTATGGGTTAGAACGGTCACCCTCTAGACGTTGTTTTGATGAGACATTGCCTGGATGGCAAAGTCTTGCCAACCAAACTCATTCTTTGCCCCTCCATAGTTGGACCGGAAAATTTCAAGCCCCTCCGGGTGAATAAAGCTGACATTGAACTCAGGGGTCCCATAGGGATGTATTAAGGCATGGATGTCCATTGCATTGAAGGCCTCTTTAACAGGCTCTCAACCACTTCAGCCCTTGGAGGACATGTATCATTACCCATCCATCTCAAATGGACCACATTCCTATAGAGACCACCCTGCCCAGCTGCCGGGAGAGACCACATAGTCTACCTGCGTCTTTTCTCTTGGCTTTCTCCTGGCACCAAAAGGGCCACTCTCACCTGAGCTTGCAGCAGTCAGATCTTCTTTACTGTATGAAGCCTTGAGACTTCACTGCGTCTTTTCAGACTTAGGGAGGGGGCGGGAGCCACATTGCTGCGACTCCTGCTGGATCTTCTCATCCCTGAGTCCTCCATATAGTCCAAATGCTGGCTCCTCCTTTCCCCTGATAGCCTGCTACTGGGAACAAGAGCCTTGGGCTTGCCTCCCTCACTCATGTGTAAACACCTATGCCCCCATGGGGAGGACAGAGCAGGCCTCAGGTGGGTGGATGCCTCCACCTGATGAAGCAGCAGCACACGGCCTCTCAGCACCCATAACAAATTGGACACACCTGAGAGGTGTACTCACTATTCTGCTGGTGGAGTCATTGTACTTTTCTTTTACTTATATCCTGTATTATAATTTAAAGCAGTGAACACAGAAAACAGTAATATCTTGGTCAAGCTTAACCCTGATACATCCATTCTTAGAACTGCACCTACTATTTCAATGATGGCCTTTGAAATAGTAGACAACGTAGTTAGATAACAAACAATGGAGATCCAGCACACTGCAACTATATCTTCAGTATACGCTTCTTTGGGTCATCTCAGAAAGAACATGACAAAGATATATCAAAAGGTACATTAATGGTAAAAACTTCCAGCATCCAGAAAGAAAGGCGTTCTTCATTGATCCATTAAAATATCATATTTATTTAGAAAAACGTAAAAAAAAAACAAACAGGCATATAGCATATCTAAGAAATATTTATGCAGCTAATGTCCCCACTGACGCGTTTCAGTATACTTTTACTTAGTCATAGTGTGAAAATAGAAGGCAACCTCTCTACTTAAATACCTCCCAATCAAATCACCTGGTAAAATGCAAACAGCATCTTTCCCAGAGAGTCAATTTAACAAAAGACGATAAATAAATATATAAACATATAAACACACATGCGAACAAACAAGCAATTAACAAAGATAAAACACTATCAATATTGATATAAAATATCAAATTTAGTATTCAAACCCATTGGAACACATGTTGCCAGATGAAAAATCCAAAATGCTTCTCAACTGAGAAGCTTCTTACTGATCCCTGCCTCTCCTCGGTCTTGTATCCCTTTCTAGTCCTAAAAACAAAAACTGGATGTATTCCTAGAATGGATCTGTGAAAAGTGGCTGGAGACCATAGAAATCTTTGGAGGCACAGGTTTTGCTGAATCAGATAAATGATGCCTTGTCCATACTTTTAGGGAATTAGTTGTACAGCTAACACATTGTAATGGGCACAAGGTGCAGGAAATAATATAAACGACAAATTTAGAATTACAATTACTAAAACTAGCAATGGTATAAGTGTTGTTGTGAGAAAATTAGGTACAAGTTTTAGTCGGAGTCATAAATTTACAAGCAGTACAGTTCTGGTGGCCGCAATGAAAAAAACCTTTTTCTGAGAGTCAAGTACCTGATTGTCTGTCTGTAGAAAAGAGACTGGGGATAGTAAAGTCCCTAAAGATGGGACATATTTGGAAATAAATCTAATTTCACCATCTACAATATTATTCAGATTATCATGTGCAGATAAAATAAATGTTTTTTGATAATTCCAACTATCTCATAATATTGAGCACTATAAAGAGTAGATAAAGTGACTACATTGCCCTTTTTACCATCATTTCCATTAGCCTTGGTACTAGTTCTGGCTGAGAGTAGATGTTTTCTAGATATATCAGAGACTTTAATAGATGCCCGTTTAAGTTGTCTATCACTATATTGTCTGGAATGTAGGCGCCTATGCACTCGGACTTCTTGTTCACGAAATGTTGCAATGTTGGAGCAAGTCTGTTTCAAACGAATGAGTTCAGCAACTGTGATATTATTATTAAAGTGAGGAGGATGACATGATGTTGCCAGTAAAATAAAATTACGGGACATCGATTTACAAAAATGGAGAGTGCAAACACCATTCTCCATATTGCCCAACAGGGTAAGGTCCAAAAAATTAATGGAATGTTAATCAAAAGCATAAGTGAACTGTAGGTTCATCATATTGTTATTATTGTACTTGACAAAAGAAATGGCATGTTCCAAATAACCCTTCCAAATCAGGAGCAGGTCGTCTATATAACGACCGTACCACCTGATATGGGAGGCAAAGGGGTTATCAGTATTAAAAAGAAACAATTCCTCCCAAGCAGCCATAAAGATGTTCGTAAGTGCTGGGGAGAATTTAGCCTCCATCGATGCTCCACAAACCTGTAAATAAAAGTGGCCATCATAAAAGAAAAAAAATTGTGACGCAAAATAAAATCCATCACCAAACATATAATTCCTTAATTCCATCCAATTAGAAAAACAATAGCTAAGTAATGTGGGATGGACAAGGTAACGTGTTTGGTATCACCTGCATACCCAAGTAATTGTGTTACAAGGGGTTGTAACACATGGTCTAGTGAAGCACAGAGGGCGACATGTATGTACGGAGCTGCGGCAGAAGTCCGGCGTCTTTTCAGCCCAACAACTAGCGCAGCCCCGTTCGCTAGATTTTTAATGAGATGCACTCCAAAATTAAATGCATTATAAAGCGCCAGCAGCACTTTGTAATGTGCCTGACATGGGGGGGGGGGAGGGAGGTGTGCGGGCGGCGGGGCGCACTACAACCATTCGAAGCTACACATGTATAGCTTCAGTACGGCAAATCCAGGCACAGGTAGAGCACTTTAAAAGTGGTTTACCTGAGCCAGATGTGTTGCTTTGTAGCTAGATAGCGCTAAATCTATGACCCGCAGTAGAACAGGTTAATAGATTCAGGCACATTCAACACTACTAATGCGCACACAAAAATGGCGCCTGGGCACCAAAAATCATACATGTCACCCATAATTTTTCTCTAAATATTACCTATACCTACGACAATGGACGCATCGGAGGAAGGAAGAGTTGTTTGTGGATTTTAGACAAAGAATGGTAGATAGGGATTATTGGAAAACCCACATGCATTTTTTCTGCCATCTTATCTGTTATAGCACCCAGGACAACCCGTTCATTCAAATATTTACGCATTTTATTCCGAAAAACATATGTGGGATCCGCATTTAAGGGTAAATATGTAATGAAATCCTGTAATATCACCAAATTAAGTTTTTTTTGTTTAGACCACCATCTAAAAGTGCGACAGCGCCACCCTTGTCCGCCGATCTAATGGTTAAATCAGAATTTGTTTGTAATTGCTTGATGGCTAATTTTTTGGCATAAGTTATGTTAGAATGCTTAGGATTAGTTTTGATGCGTTCCTGCAACTGTAAGGCCATGTCCCCATTACTTTTTTTTTAGCCGGTTTTTCAGTTGGTTTTGAAAACCGGCTGCAAACCAGCTGAAAAACTTTTACATGGACCTTAATGGAAAATCCTCTGGTGGTCCGAAAAACATAGAACATGTTCATTCTTCTGTCCAGTTTTGAACATGCCTATGTGAAGGGGGAGGGCTTTTCTCCACAAACCGCAGAGGAAAGCCGTCCCCCGCTGGCCATGTGCACGGTACAAAAACAGTACAAATACTGGTCGGATAAACAGACCGGAATTTGTCCTGTGCCGTGTAAGTGGCCCCTAAAAGATCGTGTTCAATTCTATCCTGAAAAAACTCAAGGAATTGTGGTCGGGACTGTAGAAGATAAAAAGTGGGGTTGAAATATGGAAAGGTTTATTATATATCTCTACAGGGTCCTGAGACTCATCGGACAGAGATCTTAGATTAGATACTACACCTAATTCCTGAAAAAAAAAAAATATTAGTAGACAAATCTGTAGATGTCCATGTGTATATATATTTATTTATTGTCTTTTGGTGAATTGACCTTCTGGGAAGGATGTTATTAACGTAGTTTTACCAGTTGGTTTGATTGGGAGGTGTTTAAGTATGGAGGCTACCTTCTATTTTCACACTATGACTAAGGAGTAGTATTCCGAAACGCGTCAGTGAGGACATTAGCTGCATATATATGTCTCGGATATGCTATATGCCTGTTTGTTCGATTTTTAAAGTTTTTCTAAATAAATATGATATTTTAACGGATTGATGAAGAACGTCTTTCTTTCTGGACACTGCAAGTTTCACAGTTGGTGTACCTTTTGCAACATAGTTAGATAGTTACAGGGGGCAGTTGTTTTTTAATGCATCATATTACTGTATAGTGCCTGGTGCTGGGAAATTTCAGCACTTAAGATTGCAGAATTGTGGAGCTCTGCTTTAACTCTGGATCAGATCAATGTATTCTGCATCAGGACAATGTCCCCAGACATGCAGCCAATTTCTTTAAAAACTATCTTCAGCATAAACAATTTGTCCTGGGAGTAAGGATGTGGCCCCACAAAGCCCTGATCTCATCATCTTCCAGTCTGTTTGGGACTACATGAAGGATCTTAGCAGCTACATCCACAGAAGATCTGGGCTCAGTTTTTCAATAATGTTCTTTGGATTCAAGTCAGTGTCAAATTCAAGAAGAATGTAAGTGATTAGATTCAAGTAGCCGGGATCAAATTTTGGTGGAAATCTGGAAAGAAAAAAAATGACCCTCATCTTAGTCCTAATTTGAGTTTAGGTTTAGGATTATGGTTCTTAAGGGTTTTCAAGGGTTTAATTTACCTTTAAAGGGGCTTTGCCATGATCTAATGTTGATGTGGGATCCTCCAAAATGGGTATTTAATCATTTAATCATTAAAAAAGTGAATCATGTGAGACCTACAACCTTCCTTACATGCTCTTGGTTTCCTGACAGTTTACATTGGATAGGACCAGGAGCTGAAAGGAACTGATCTGGCTGGACTTGTGTGTTTGCACTTCTTATCTGATGGCGGGGAACATGAATGAGCTTTGAAGGGGCTGGGGAGAAAGATGTCCCAAAAAAAAAAAAAATATTATTATAGAAATACCCCCCTTTTGCCATGGTTAAAATTTAGGGAATGCCGTGATTGCAAGGGATGTTTACATTTTTGCCTTTTAAGGGTGGAAATTTTTGCCCTTTTCTTTTTAAAAATGCCCTAAGAAGATTGGGGGCCATGCTTATGCATAATTTGTCCCCCCAATTTCTATGCTTTTGGGGTTTTTTTAATGTCTATTTTTTAAAAAATGAATCTCCTGTAAATAAATTTCCATTGTGCTTTTGGCTGTTTTTTTTTGGGGCGTTGTTTTTTGCTCAAAAAGGGGTGGCCCTTGGGGTTTTTCACGCCTTCTTGCAGTTTAAAAGGGGTTTTCCTCGGTTTCCCTGTATTTGTCAACATTTACCCCAAAACGGGAGAAAAATTCCCATCCATCTTAGGAAAAAATTTTTTCCCAAAGATGATGGCCCCCATAGTCTTCACCGGGTATGGGGTACATAAAAAGGCAGTCTAGATTCCTCCCAAAGTGGGTCATTTTTTTCATAAAGGGGACGCCCGGTTCCCCAATGAAGTTGTACCTAAAAAATTTTTAAAACGCAAAGGGGGAGACTTTTTAAAAAGTTTCAAAAATAGTTTTCTTTTCCTTTCCCCTAAACACATGATAATGTTATTGGGGGACAAATTCTTACATTAAAATAACCCTAAATCTTGGCTCTTCTTAATTTGTTTTGCTGTTGTTAATTTAGGGGACTGGCCGTCTTGTAGGTTGGCATTTCCATACCCCAACGTTTATGAGCTAGGGGCCCTGAAGAAGTGCGGGGGGCTTTTTAAAAAATCCCTGAAAAATTTTGCAAAGCTTTTTTCCGGGGTTTCTGGGGGTTTTTTGGATGCTGTTTTATCCTTTCCTACAAAAGGAGAAATAGAAAAAAAATTTTATTCCCCTGTCCTAATTACTTTTGGTCCCCAAAGGAAAATTTCAGGGGGGTTTTCAAAGGGTTTTGGGAGAGGGGCCCCCGAAATCTTGACTCTAGACCTTTTTCTTTTTTTAGGAAAAATTTTTTGGAAAGCAAGGGTATCATTTTTCTTTTTCAAACAAATTTTTATTTGTTTGCCCATATCAAAAATTTCAATAAAAAAAATTTATGGTTTGTGGTTAACCCCTTTAAAAAGGGAAACAATTTCAAGGGATGGGGAAATTTTTTGAAACCATGGGTTTTAAAACTATTATCTTTTTTATCAAAAACTACTTTTTATTTTTCCTACTATCATCTATCAAATTTTAATTTATTTACCCATTTTAAATTTTATCATTTCAATCAAAGGGCTAACTATTTTTTATTATTCTTTACAATCAAACTATAATTTATCTTTTAACTTTATTATCTACTTCTTCCATTCTTCTATTATCTATTATCTATCTTTTTACTTCTCAATTTATTCTTTATTCATTCTTCTCTTTGTTGTATTTCTAAAAAATTTTTTTCAAGAAAAAAAAGCCAACCCTTTTTACTAATTTCAAAATTTCCCAGCAGAAAAAAAAATCAGATGACGAAAAAAATTTTGGGGGTTGGGTGAAGTGATTGAGTTGGATTATGAATGGATTGAAAAATTTAGTTTTATGTAAGAGGTTTTAATAGTGTATTTAAATGTTAAAAATAAATTGAGAAATGATTAAAATAGTTTTAGTTTAGAAAAAAATGAATAATTGTATTTAAAGTTTAAAGTTAGAAAATGTGATTTGGGTTTTAATAGGATAATAGTAGGTAATATGGATGGATGTTAGTAGGGGGGGGGTTGTAATATTTTGAAAGAATAAAAATTGGTAGTGTTTTGAGAAGTTAGTTGGGTTAATTTTAAAAATATGAAAATAAATTTTTGAGTTGTTGGTGTGTCTTTTTTTAGATTGAATAATGTAAAAAAATTAGATATGAGAAATAAAAAATAAATGAATAATTATAATTGGAATTAATATGGTTAGTGGTGGGGATAGATATGGAAAAGGAATAAAAAAGCAAATAGTAGTTGGTGAAAAAATGAGAAGATATTTTTTTAGATAGTAGTGATAAAATTAAAATAAATTTTTTAGTAGTGTTAATAATAGAAAATAGATGGGAAAAATTTGAAAGATAATAATATAATTTTTAATATTTTTAATATGAATAATTTTGAAAATAAAAATAATAAATAATAAATAAAATTATAATTTTAATAATTTAATTTATAATAATAATAAATAATAAAGGATATAAAATGTTAAGTAGAAAGAAAGAAGTGATGATATGAAAATTAGATGAAGATATGGGAAAAAGATAAAAATAGATAGATAAAATAGATAGATAAAATTATAAGATAGAAGATAAAAGATAGATAGAGGGATAGATAGATAGATATTAGATAGATAAAATGATAAAAAGAGAAAATGTTAGATGATAGATAGATTTAGATAGAAGATGATAGATAGATAGATAGAAGATAGTGATAGAGATAGTAGATATGAGATAGATCTGTAAATAGATAGATAGATATGAGATGGGGTAGATAGATAGATAGAAAGTGATAGTAGAGATTTTTAATAGATAATAGATATAGATAATAGATATGAGATAGATAGATAGATATTACATAAATAAATATGGGAAAATTAGAAGATTAAAAGATAGATAGATAATAAATTTGAGGGAGGGAAAAAGGATAGTATGAGATGATATGAGATAGATATAAATAGATAGATATGATTAGATAGTTGAGATAGATATATAAAATTGAGTAGATAAATATGGATATTGTTGAGATAGATGATCGATAGAATGGAATAGATAGTATGGATAGATATATAGAAAATAATGAGATAGAAATAAGATAGAGATAATAATAAAAAAGATAATAGAAGAGATAATAGATAGATAGTATGAGATGGGAAATAGTAGGATAAAATTGAGATTGTTTTAGATAGATAGAAAATGAGTGGGATAGATAGAAATGTTTAGATAGATAGGTGATAGATAAAAAATAGATAGATGGGTTTGATAGATGAAGATAGAAAAAGATAGATGTTAGAGATGGGGGGTTTGGGGGGGAAAAGAATAAATTGAGATGATGATATAGATAGATAATAGATAGATAAAAAATAGATAGAAGATGAAAAGAAGAAAATAGATAGAAATAGATATGAGATAGATAGATAATAGATAAAGAGTAGATAGATATGGTAGATAGATGAAAAATAGATAGATAGATTGGAAAAAGGATAATAGATGATAATTGAGATAGATAGAAATAGATAGAAGTAGAAAAATAAAAGTTTGATAATTGAGATAGATAGATAGTTTTAAAATAAATAATAAGGTAGATTGATAGATAGAAAAATAGATAAATATGGGGGATAGAAGATTAAATGATATGAGATAGATTTTTAAAAATGATAAAATAGATAGAGATTGATAATAGATTAGAAGTATGAGATAGATATAAGATATGAGATAGAAAAATAGAATTGATAGAATAGTTTAAGATAGATATGAGATAGAAGATAGAGGATATTAGAAGAAGATAGATAAAATAGATAAAAGAAGTAATAGATATAGATAAATAGAAGATAGATAGATGATAATATGAAAGGGATAGATAGTATAGTAGATAGTGATTTTAATAAATAAAATAGATGTTTAGATGATAGATAGATAGATATGAGAGAGAGAGATATAAGATAGATATAGATAGATAGATTTTAGATAGATAGATAGAAATTTATAGATATAGATAAAATAAAATATGAGATAATAGATAGTGATAAAATAGAGATAATAATAGATAATAGAAAAGGGATTTAGAGGAAGATAGAAAAAGATGTGGAATATGATAGAGATAAAATAGATATCGGAGTTTGATATTAGATTGAGATAGATAGTTTGAATGAATAGAAAAGATAATAGATAGGAGATAGATAGAATGATAGATAATAGATAGATAGTTAGATAGTTTTGAGATAGATAAAAAAAATTTGGATGTAGATATGAGATGGGATAGATAAATGAGAAGATAGATTGAGATGATGATAGAAGATAGATAATAGATAGATAGAATAGTAGTTAGAAGAAGATAAAAGATAGTTTAAGATAGTAAAAATAGATATAGATAGATAGATATGGGGTAATTTTATAGATAGATAGAAATTTGAATAGATAGATAGATAAGGTAATAGAAAATTGGGTAGTAGATAAATAGATAGATAGTTATGAGATGATAGTAGATAGAAGATAGATAGTAGAAGATAGAAGGATTGTAGATATGAGATAGATAATAGATAGATATTGGGAAGATAATAGATAAAAGGATAGATAGATAAGAAGTAGATAGATAGTATGAGTAGATTATTAAAAAGGATAGATTGATAAGAAGATATAAATAGATAGATAAGATAGTAAAGATAGATAGATATTTAAATAATAAATATAGGTAGATAGATGTGATGATAGATAGATATGGGGGATTAGATAGTTGAGAGTTTGAATAGATAGAGATAGTAGAATAGTAGATATGAGTTAGATAGATAAAATAGATTTTTAAGATAGAGATAGTAATTTTGGATAATAATATAGATAGATAGATGTAGATAAAATAGATAGATATGAGAAAAAGTTTTTAAGATAAAATAGATAGATAGATAATATGAGATAGATATATTGATATGGATAAAGATAAAATGGAAGATAGTTAGAGTTAGATAGATAGAAAAATGGAAAATAGAATAGATAGATAATAAAGGGGAAAGATAGATTTGGGTAGATAGATATTTTAGATAGATATGAGAAGATAGATGAAAGATGTTTGAGATAGAAGATAATAGATAGTAGTTAGATAGATAATGTATGAGGTAGTAGTTAGATAGAAATAGATATGAATAATAAAAATTAGATGTTACGGGTTTTATGAATTGTCGTATGAAAAAATACTATTGTGTCTTTGTGACATATCATGTCCTCTGTCATTATTTCTGACGCCCTACAATTGCAGCCCCTTGAGAAATATAGGGCACTACATCAGATTTTTTGGTGAAAGGATTAGTGGCCCCCGCTGACATTCTTACATGAGTGATTCAATAACAGGGAAAACAATAGAAAGGGGAGGCGGGGGCCGAACACCTGTGCTGCCACAGTATAAAAGCTGCACATGTGTCCAGTGTCCTCAGTACCCTGCACCACAACTCCACTGCTGCTCCCACACCACAGACATCAACATGGTTTCCAAGGTAGTGTCCCGGGGCCTGATCCTGCTGGTGTTCCTCACCCTACAAGCCGAAGGTAAGGACTTAACCCTAAAGAAGTCAATGCCCATTTAATTACATCTACTGTGCTTTCCTTACCACTGTATTTACACTAGAAATGGAAAGTTCCTTTATATTAACTTCCTTCAATTATTATTTTATCTATCACTATTTATTAAATCAACAACATTCTTTTCTGTTTCTTCTATCTTTTTTTCCAAATTTTATCAAACTTCATATTTTATTTTCATATTACTTTTAATTTTTATTATCTTTCTATTAAATTATTTCTATTTATCTGATTATTATCCCATACATTACACAATTTTTTACTAATTAAACTTCCACTTTACTCGTTAAAACTTTTTCTTTTTCTTCTTCTTCTTCTCATATTAAAACTATAATTTATCTGTTTCTTTCATATTATCTACTATTATCTAATTATTATATTCCAATCTTTAAATCTTTTAATTTTCATCCCTTTTTCATTTCATCTATTACCATTATATCTATCTATTATATATTTAATCTTTTTAATCATCTATTTTATCTATTTTATCTATCCCATAAAACTTAATCTAACATCATCTATTTTCTATCATCTATCTATCTAATATCTATTATCTATCTATCTGAAAGGCAGCACACTTATTAGAGAAGACAAACACACAAACACACAGTGTATTTTTATAAACATCTGCATTTATCTTTGTGTCTGTTTATTAATCTTTCTATCTATCTTTATACATCTCTATTAGTTCATCCATCTCTTTATCACTCTAGCGCCATCTAGATATTTTTTTTCATCCCCAAATCTTCTTACAATTTTTTTTGTTAAAAAATTATCTTTTTGAAAACTTTTAGCAAAAGTTTAAAAAATTATAAATTTTTTTTTGACAATAAATTTTTTTTTGTTTTTTTTGCCTTAAGGTTTTTAAAAAAAATCCAATTATAATACTTTTATGTTTTGTATGTTCAAGGAAAAATATTTGACAACAATTTTTTGCCGTATCAAAGGGTTTTTTTTGGGGAAAAGGGGGGGCAAAAACAGCCCATATAAAAATCCCCCTTTTAAATTTTTGGGCCCCCCTTAGCCATTATGACAAATTTAATTTCAGTTTTCCCCCCCTTACCGTATGTACGGGGGGGGCGGGGGGGGAAAACCCCCGGTCCCTAGTTCTTATTTTTGGGACGTATACGAGATAAATTGCATGCACTTCCCCCCGGGAACCGATTTCAGCATGGAAACTATCCAAGCCTTCCAAATGGGTTACCCAATTAAAAAAAAAGGGATGTTCTGCAGTAACAAAAAATTATTTTAAGCCGCCCCCAAAATCCCAAACCGTTTGGGAAAAAACCCTTGTATAAAATTCAGGAAAAAAAATTTTTTTCCCCCTTACCCCTTAACAAGTTTAAATTCGCAAAAAAGGGGTGTAAGGGGTAATGCAATGGCACACAGAAAGGAAAAGAGGACCCTCCCGCGAGGGCTTTTCAATCTACAAGGGGGGGGGAAAAGGGGCAGGAGGTGAGGGGTTAGACATGTCTGTGGGGAAAGTAGTGACAAGTTTAGTGAAGGTTTAGCAAGCCCTGAAGAATTTGGGTTTTAGGGCTTTTGAAGCTGGGAAAATGGAGGGGAGTCTGATGTGTTGGGGCAGTGAGTTTCCGTGTGTGGGTGAAAAGCAAAGGGAAAATCTTGGGGGGTTTTGGGGAGGAGCTGATAAGGGGAGAGCAGAGAAAGGTCCCGTGAGGAGCGGAGATTGGGAGGGGTGATTTGGGGATTAGGGGAGAGATGTACGGAGGGGGAGAGGTCTAAGGCCTTTTAGGCAGGTTAGTAGTTGAAATGAACGTGGGCAATAGGGGCCAGTGAAGAGTTGGCAGAGGGGGGAGGCCCGAGGAGTAGCGAGGAGAGAGTGGATAAGACGGGCGCAGGTTAAGGGGATTGGGGGGGGCGAGGGTGCTAGCTGGAGGCCGCTAGAACTTGTTTTAGTGTCTAGGGGGGGGATGACAAAAGGGCATGGACCCCATTTTTTTAGGTGTCATAGCCGGGAATGAGCGGATGCGGGGAGATTTTTTCAGGGGGAGGGCAGGCGAGGTGAGGGTTTGGATGTGTGGTAAGTCTGTCCTTGTTGCCCATAGCAACCAATCAGAGCCCACAGCAACCAAAGCCCATAGAAACCAATCTGAGTCAACAGCAAGCAGTTAGAGCCCATAGCAACCAATCAAAGCTCATAGCAACCAATCAAAAGGGCAGCTTTTTAATTTTATTAGTGTCTAAAACATAAAAAAGCTGAGCTCTGATTGGTTGCTATGATCTCTGATTGGTTGCTGTGATCTCTGATTGGTTGCTATCAGCAACACAGAGTCTTACAGATAGTTTTCATACATAAGGCCCTATGTTTCAAGTATAATATTTTGTTATGTTGAAGTCTATAGAGTTTTTATTGTTGGCTGTAAATCAGCCTTTTCCTTGGTGCTTTACAATGACATTAGTCCCTCACTGTGTATATTATTATCTTCATGTACTTCATATATATTGACATTTTGTTATTCACCATCTCTACAGACACCACAACTGCAGCAACTACAACAACAACAACAACAACAACAACAGCAACAGCATCATGTATGTATTTCAGCCTCTACCCGTGTAGTCGTCACTGTATGTGCCTCATAATGCAATTTCTGAATATGTTCTTAGAATCTTCACTTCTCTTTTTCTTTGCTTCAGTTACTATACGGCAGGGGGTTGGGTTCGGGGCTATATGATTTGTTGCCCAGGACCCCATTTCCTATCATGACGACTTTGTGATAATCCATTGTAATTTTGCGTTTCATCTTTTATCAGCTTCCCCCACTCCTGTTGAAATCGCCATCATTGTCTTGGCGGCGCTGATCCTCTTTTTCATACTGTTGATGCCCTGCGTTTATGTAAGTAGATCTGGCATATGAGTATTTCACTTTACATTGAAAACAATCCGGATTTGCTATAATGAGGTCCCGACTACACGGAGGACATAGTGAAAAAACTTTATATCCTGCAGGACTCGGTCAAGGACCTAACTAGTCATTGCTTGGTTACCAATCACACCCAGACTTTGAGGGCCCAAACTGTATTCTAAATGACAATAGTAGTTGGGGGCCCTGTTACAGATTTAGCATTGGGGCCTGGTAACATCAAGATACATCTTGGGTGCATTCATAGATTATAGCTGAGGGGGTGGGTGATGGGATTGTTTAAAAAAAAAGGGCTGTCCCTCTTTTAAAACCCTTTGGGGGCCCCTATCATTAAACAGAATAAACTGGGTCATCTACAGGATCCACATCATGGGGTTATCTTACTATTTGTTCCACCTCCAAAAAGTAAATTTGGATAGAAATCTGTGGTGGAAATATGCTGTATAACATGTATACACTTAAAGGGAAGTTCCACGAAGCACAGTCTAGTGCATGGTCAGCTCTCAGCTAGCTATGAGCCGACTATGCATGAGAATGAGAAGGGCAGCTCTGATGGCCGTCTTCAACAATCACTTATATGGGCGTTCTGAAAATTTTTTGTTCACTAGACGATATTCAGGAGTTACCATGTAAGTGAATGAGGATGACGACCACAAGCACTGCCCTCCTCATTCTCATGCATGGTTGGCTTGCAGGTAGCATGCACCAGACTTTGCTTCGTGAGAACACCCCTTTAAGGGTCTCTGATAAATTACATTTTATTCTAAATACTGTAGTATAAGCTCTTAGTGCACAATTTGTAGTTTAGATTCTGAAAGAGTACTTAAGAGACTAGAAACAGATGGGCAGGAAGGAGCCCATGGGATTAACTATGGGTGTTACAGTTGTAGTTAAACCCAGTAGCCCATTGCCTCATTTAAGTAGACCAAAATCAGACTTGGACTGGCCTCATGGGAGCAGTGGAACCCTTGGTGGGCACCTGGGAGTGTTGGGTCTCTGGGTATGGAAGACCTGAAGCTGCTTATTAGGGAAAAGGGCAGCGATAAAGAGGCAGAAAGCAAGAGTCATGTGCAGTTATGTACAGTAGCTGTGGGGTGGGTCCAAAGACTCAGTGGCATTGATGTGCCCCAATAATCAACTCCACTGGTAGGCCCCAAGAATCAACTCCATTGGTGGGCTCCAAGAATCACCTCCATTGGTGGGCCCCAAGAATCAACTTCACTGGTGGGCCCCAAGATTAACCTCCACTACTAGGCCCCAAGAATAACCTCCACTGGTGGCCCCTAAGTATCATCTTCACTGGTGGGCCCCAAGAATCACCTCCACTGGTAGCCCCTAAGTATTATCTTCACTGTTGGGGCCCAAAAAAAAACTTCATTGGTGGGCCCCAAGAAAAACCTTCACTGGTGGACCCGAAGAATAAATTGGTGGGCCCCAAGAATTAGATCTATTGGTGGGCTCCAGGCACCCCATTCTGACACAACCATGAATGATGTGACTGTTTGGGGCCCTTTCACAGAGCACCCTTTCTGGAGGACCCACCATGTATTGGCATGGACAGGCAATTTAAAAAAAAAAATAACAGTGTAATGTTTAATTTTTTTTGTGATTTCGCTGCAGGGGGCTGTAGACTCCCTGCTAAGTTTCCACTCATATCACATATCACAACCCAAAGCAGACAACCCTCCAACAGGGACTGTCGTATTGAGAGCAGTTTCATGTTACATGGTCCCCTTTGAAATCAATGGATAAGCAAGTAAAGGTCACCCTGAGTTCTGCAGAGCATATACTGCTATTAGTAGTAACCTATTGCCTTGGGGTCTCGAGGCGGGTACCACCCTGTAAACCCTCTGTAAGCCCTAATAGGATATAGCAGAAGAGTTCGCACCATGGAGCACACCCCCCCCCCTCCCCGAGGGCTTCATTATCTCATCATGTATTTTATTTTTTGCAGTTTATCTTTAACTGGAGTAAATAACTGAAAGCTGTAATAAAGATAACTGAAGATTCAGGAACCAGAGAGCTCGTATGAAGATCCCTTACTTTACAAAGCACTGAATATGTTCACAGTCATGGCTATGTGGGTGAAATCAGGAAGATGCCAATATAGTAGGACCTACACATCGCCCTCCATGAAGGGGCATGTTGAAGTCTATATATAATGGAGATGCCATTTTTTATCTTGAGCCATGAAGGGGTCTGATCCTCCACATACTTCTGATTTGTATTTATTTTCTGTAATTTAAAACTATCTCATAATAAATTATCTAAAATACTTTGGAGTGAAGCGTGTATGCAAATGCAGTCCTAAACAATATGATTTATATATTAGAGGGTTACCCTGAGCGGTGAGGTTTACTACACAGTGACTATCCTGACTCAAAAAAGTCTACTGTACAATGTACAACCCCCGTGAAGATATATTGTATTAACCCCTTAATGACAATGAACGTACGGGCATGCCCTATTGATGGTAAAGTCCTATGTAGCGGGCTCACTCAGTAAAGCCCGCTACATAGCTGAAGGGTGCTAGCTGCTAATTGCAGTTGACACCGGTCGCTAACAGCAAAGATTGGAGCCAGCTCCGTTTCCTGCTGTTCAACCATTTAGATTCTGCGGCGATCACGGCATCTAAATGAATGACAAATGGTGCACCGCAGTGTTCCTCACTCCGAGATCTTGGGGTTACCAATCCAATTCCATGGCAGCTGGAAGCCTGATGAAGGCTTCCATAGCCGCCATGTTTTAGTTTCTATGACTTCCAGGAAGTGATAGCACCGCCATCTTGTTACACCCTTCTACCACTTATATAATGTAGAAGGATGTATAAATGATCGAGCCCCCAAAGGGGATTACATGTAAAATTTAAAAAAAAACGTTTTAAAAGTATGAAAAATAATAAAAAGTAATAAAAGTTCAAATCACCCCACTTTGTAATTTTATAAATAAAAGCTAAAATTGATAAAAAAAGTTACACATAAATGGTATTGCTGTATTTGTGAGAGTCTAACCTATTAAAAGACACCATCTTTTATCCAGTACACTGAAAAATATTCAAAATTGCGTTTCTTTGGTCATTTCACTTTGCCTAAATATTAGAATAAAGAGTAATGAAAAAGTCGCAGGCATCCCAAAATAGTATCAATAAAAAGTAAACTTCAGCCCACAAACAGTTAACCCTCATTCAGTCCATACGTAGAAAAGCAAAAAAGTTATTTGTCACAGAAAACGGCGCTTCAGTTCAAATTTAAGAAATTTTGTATTCTTTTAAAAGTACTAAAATATAATAAAACCTTACATATTTCTTATCACCGGAATCATATCAACCTGCAGAATATAGATAACACATTATTCATACATTTCACCCCACTTAAAAAAAATTGGTTTCCCAGTATATTCCATGGTACAGTCAATGACATTAGAAAGTACATCTTGTCCTGCAAAAAAAGTCCTTATATGTCTATGTAGATGGAAAAAAAAAAAAGCAATAACTTTGTGAAGGTGGGAAGGAAAAAAAATGGAGAGCCATGTTATTATGATCGGCTGTCAGGAAGGGGTTAAAGTTTATATTCACCTTATAAACTACACAGACATATTATAATCAGTAATAGATATTCATGGACTTCTCTTAGTCCACCATTCTGAAGAATATACCATGACAAATCTCCAAAGGACCAACCAAAAAACAATATACTCCAGGCCAGACTAATCTGTGATGGATTCCCAATGCCCTTATATCTTATGCTCTTGGGCCCACTTCTTTGAGTAGACCACCCTTCCTGTAAACCATTGAAAAGGACTGTCCGGTGTAGAATACGCATGTTCACAAAACATATCAGAGAATTCTAAATTAATATAGGGGGCTCCTTCTTCAGGATTCTTATTGCTTAGCTGGAGTGTCAAGAGCATCTCTTTCTGTGGAGGACCTGTTCTGTATTACACAAATAACAAATTAATTTGAGTGGATACTGAGTAATGCTTAATATCTCTGTGATCAGGGCCATCTTAACATAATTATGGGCCCCAGGACAAAACAATGTACTGGGTCTTTTGCAAGCACATGATTTCACTGCAGACCACCCCTCTAACTATGCACAAACATTACATCATATCAGGCCACACCTTTAACTGCTTATCTTTCCATTTCACCGATGACCAGCTGGATCCTTTGGATAAAGCCTGCCATCATGTCTTGTAGGGTGCAGGCCCAAAGCAGCCTGTGGCCTACAAGACTAATTGGTGGGTTAGGCAACTGATAGCTATCTGTTCCACCAAAGTTTTTATCTATTTGTGCATCCTGAGAACATACAAATAATTAAAATCCGATTGTTTTGCATGGCCATAGACTTTAAGAGAAAAAAATGACATGTAGTTTACGCAAGTTGTTTTTTTTTTTCTGATCGGTTTCTGGCACAGGCGCTTTTAGGAACATTTTGTAAAAACCGCCGGCACCGGGCGTCTTTATGTTAGTTTCCTGTACATTCAATTGTATGATGGGAAAAAAAAAAAAAAACTAAGGCCGACCATGGTTTTTGCACAAAACGTGACAAAAAACGCGGTCGTGCATCGGACAAAACATGGCCGTTTTTTGTCCAATGCTGTGTGGAGGTAGCCTTAGGCTTGTGGGGCCCACGAGCAACTGCCTAGTATACCCAAAGGATACGATGGCACAACATGGAAATTAAGCACTCTGCCAGACCACTCTACAGATTATAGATGGTCATTGGTGGCCTCTGTATGGTAACACTTTAATCAGTTTATTATCAAGAGATCCTTCTAACAATAAGGGATTAGTAGAAAACCCCTTTCAGGTCACATATATATGATACGTTTAGAATGTGTACTACAGCTCAGTGTGTAGTGTAGAATACTACAGCATAATACAAGGAAAGGCAGAGCCATCAGTAGGGTTGGCTGAATGTAGAGTAATACGGTCAACCACCCTGGAATCCAAGGCAAAAGGCAGGCCCATAAAAATTTACCCTCATCAGACTTCACTCTTGCAGTGGTATAACCTTACAATGGCTTTCCCAAGCAGGATGTATATATATGTGTGTGTATGTATATGCATGAGCTAGGAAGCTTCTTTGAGGATGCATGCAGGAATGTTTAATATTACTACTCAAATATTATATTAATGCAGATAAAATTAGATTCAACATATTTCTATGTTCTATCAATTGTGTAGTTTAGTAAAAGAGAAAAACTTACATACATCCAAGATAAAATGCATGGTTCTATATTTGTACAGTTTTCCGTGTATTTACATACAAAGATAACAGTGTCACTTAGGAGCTATGTGCTTGGCAATCTTGACAGGACAACACAAGACTACTGAGCTCCCATTCTGCTGATAAGATATAGTAAGGAGTGGTCAGTCTACTGCTAGAACAGTCGGTAAATCTAGGAGGCCATCTGTAATCAAGTAGGATAAAAAAAAACTGCTCTATCTTTCAAATGAAGCCGAATCAGAACAGAAATGTAGTTGCTATTAATGTTTACTTCCCTTTGCCTACGTGTTTAAAGTTAATGAAATGGGGATACCCCTTTAATCCTGCCACCAAGCCTTCATGTCTTCCTGGTTTCACCCAAAATGTAGGCTCATCCAGAGCCTGTTAGTAGCCTTTCACATCACACATAATTGAGTAGCTGCATTAGGCATCACCCACATATAATGCTGCTATAAAGAGGTCCTCCTGTCTATGAGGTCTGTAATTATACAGCTCAGTCACATTATTATGACCACCAGCTGATTTCCAGGGTAATCGCTGTGTCCGTAATTGCTGTGTGCAGCACGGACAGCAGCTAGACCCAGCTATCTGGAGCCACCTGCATCCCACAGCTACTTGAAGGTCCATAGAACCAACACCACCATCCAGATGATCCCACACAATTGAGTTCAAATCTGGATAATTAAGGTCCAGGTTAGCACTTGGAAGTCATGTTCTTTCCATCAAGATTTCTAACTTTTTGATACATTGGGTTGTCTTGCTGGAAGATCCATTCCATCCAAAGGAAGACAATCAGGGTGTATGTTGTTTGCAAGGATGGATTTATATCTAGTGTTGAGCGATTATTATCGACAAAGTTGAAATCGGCAAGGTTTTTATGTTGATCGGATTTTTTAGATCACGCGATAATTTAGGTTAAAATCTGTGCATCATCTATTAAGATCGCACCATTTTCAGCGCTTCCTGTCATTTTGGCGGCCAGCAAATCAGCTTAGAGAATAGAGCAGGGTGAGCTGGGTGTGCGACGTCATGACTGGGATGTGTATGGTTGCGATTGGCTGGAAAAATCACATGACCTCGTTTTACATAGAACAGCCCTTCCTGTTCAGCATCAGTGTGTTAGTGTGTCTCATAAGAGCAGGACCTGTGCTCTGTCTCTGTCAAAACAGCTCAGCGAAACTGTTCTATTTGTTCACACAGACAGCTATGCTTTTAGCTGTGAACATTAGAATTTAGGTAGATTAGAGATTTGCAGATTTTAGTTACTTTTGCTGATTATTTTAAAAGAGCACCTAGCGCTGTACAGTTGCGGGAGGAGGCGGGTGCTGCGGGCGAACACAGACAGACAGGCTCTTTAAAGGAGAGTGGATATTGTGCAGCCCAGACATTGTTGAAACCTTGCATTGCAACGGGTTTTTATTAACAGTTTTGTGGTGAAATTTTAACTTGTATGTTGTGCAGTTTTGAATCTTAAAATTAGGATACAAAACTTTTCTAGTAACTGCAGGTTTATTTGATAGGGGGGCAAAACTAAATTTTTTAAATTATCCGTAGGCATTTCAGATGGGTGTTTTTTTCATTTTTGGGGGCAGTCCATTTTTGTTCATAGAGGCAACGGGCCTTTAAATTTTGGGAATACGGGCAATTTTGTGGGTCACTCCCGGGTATTTGATAGGGGGCCAAAACTAAACTTTTATTATCCGTAAACTTTTTCAGATAGGGGGTTTTTTCCTTTGGGGCACCCAAAACTTTGTTCATAAAGGCACCTTGCATTTAAAAATTTGAATTCAGCAATTTTGAAGTAAAACCCCGGGAAATTTTATGGGGTTGAAAAAATCAACTTTTATTATCCTTATACATGCCCAGATGGGTTTTTTTTTTTTACTTTGGGGGGAAAGGCCCAAATTTTGTTCATAGGGGGCCCCTTGCATTTAAAAAATTTTGAATACGCAATTTTGTAGTCCCCGCGGGGTTTATTTAAATGGGGTGCAAAAAATCCCTTTTTTATTATCCGTATACATTCAGATAGGTGTTTTTTTTCACTTTGGCGCGTCCAGCTTTGTTCATAGAGACACCTTGCACTTAAATTTAAATACAGAAATTTTTTGTAGTCAATTGCCAGTGTATTTGATAGGTGCAAAACTCAACTTTTATTACCCCCTTTATACTTTTCAGATAGGTGTTTTTTTCACTTTGGGGGAGGGCCAGCTTGTTTAGGGCACCTTGCCCCTTAAAATTTTGGAATCCCAATTTTGTAGTCACCGCCTTTGTATTGATAGGTGCATAAAATTCCTTTTTATTATTCTTATACTTTTTTTCCAAGAAAAGGTTTTTTTTTTTCACTATGGAACGGGCCAGCTTTTTTCTTTGAGGAAACCTTGCATTTTAAATTTGAATTCGCAATTTTGTAGTCCCCGCATTTTGTATTTGAAAAGGTGAAAAAAAATACCTTTTATTACCCGGTATACTTTTTCCAGATAGGTGTTTTTTTTTCACTTTGGGGGGCCATTTCCAAACTTTTGGTCATAGAGGCACCTTGCACTTAAATTTGAATACAGCAATTTTTTTAAGTCACCCCGGGTTGTATTTGATAGGTTGGGAAAAAAATTTTTAAAAAAACCTTTTTTTTTTTTCCTTTTCATTTCAGATGGGGTTTTTTTTTAAACTTTGGGCAGTCCAGCCTTTTGTACATAAGGCACCTTGACCCCTTAAATTTGAATACAGAAATTTTGGTAGTAAATCCCATTGTATTTATTTAGGTGAAAAAACTCAACTTTTATTATCCGTTATAAAATTTCAGATAGGTGTTTTTTTCATTTTTGGCGTGGGGCCATTTTGTTCATAGAGGCACCTTGATTTAAAATTTTAAATACAAAATTTTGTAGTCACCGCTGTTGTTTGATAGGTGAAAAAAATTTCCTTTTTTTATTCTTTTTACATTTCAGATAGGTTTTTTTTTTCCCACTATGGCGCGGGGGGCGTTTTGTTCATAAAAGGCACCAGGGCATTTAAAATTTTTGAATACAGCAATTTTGTAGTCACTGCCAGGGGTATTTAAATAGGGGGAAAAAACTCAACTTTTTTTTATCCTATACATTTAGATAGGGGGGGGTTTTTTTTTTCACTTGGGGCAGGCCAGTTTTGTTAATAAGGAAACCTTTTGCCCCAAAAAAATTTGAATACACAAATTTTGTAGTCCCCGCCTTTTTTTTTTTTTTTTTGGATAAGGGGGAAAAAACCCCTTTTTTTTACCTTTTACATTTCAGATAGGTGTTTTTTTCACTTTTTGGCACAGTCCAGCTTTTTTCATGGGAGGCACCTTGCACTTAAATTTGAATACAGCAATTTTTTTTTATTTTTCCTCCCCGGTGTATTTGGGATGGGTTTGCAAAAAAATCCCTTTTTATTTTTCCGAAACATTTCAGATAGGTGTTTTTTTTCCTTTGCCGCGGCCACTTTTTTTCAAAAGAGGCACCTTGCATTTAAATTTGAAAAACCGGGAAATTTTTTGTATTTCCACCGCGGGTGAATTGATAGGTGCAAAAACCATCGTTCGTTTTTTCCAATAGTTTTTAAATAGCTGTATTGCACGTGGTGTGGCCCCATTTTTTTTCAAATAGCCACGTTGTACGAGAAAAATTTTCAAGCAACTTTTCCCCCCCCCCCCCGTTTGTCATTGTCCCCCAAAAAACACAATTTCTCTCCATTAACTTCTGACTGTTTTTTTGGGGCTGTTGAATCTAAAGTTTTGCGCAGATAGCCCCTTTTGTATTTTATTTTTTTTAAAACTATCTTTTCCCTTTAGTCCTACTGGGCATTTTGTAAACCCCGGGGGGGGGGGAAAAAGGGGGGGGGGGGGGGGGGGGAAGAAAAACACGGGTTGTTTTGTCTTAGGGTTTCTTCCACCAGCCCGAAATTTTTTACAGGGAAATTCGCTAAAAATTTTTCCCAGTTTTAATCTAGGGGGGCTGTACCAAATTAGGGGGGATTTGGGGAATAGTTTTTGATTTCCCTTTTTTTAAATTAAAAAAGACTTTCCAAAACATTCCATACCTTCTAAAATTTTTTTATTTTTGGGAAACCCCATGGAGCGAAATGCGGGTGGAAAGGGCGAGCAAAGGGGGGGTGGGTTGGAGGTAAGTTCAGAAAATTTGCTCCTTCCGGTGTGGCGACAACCGCATGCCATGGTTTCGTTGGGGGGGCAGGACCGTCGGGCCCTGTCATGCTGGGTCGGGGCCCCTGGGAATCTCAGTAACAAAAAGCGTCGCCAATTGTTCTCCATTTGGTTAAGGGCAACCTCACCCAGCAGTCTTACCCCCCTCGCCCCCCAAAGTCACGGCCCCCCAAATGTCGTCATCAGAAATTCATCTTCATCCTCCCAACATGAAGGGGGAAGGCACCCCCAAATGTCAACCTTGTACCCCCCACTGTGGAAAACCATTTTCTGAAACCTCTTTGAGGGACAAAATTTTGGTTGGGGGTAAGAAGCATGTTAAAAAAACAAGAGGCCAAAGAGGATAATTTTGGGTTCTGTCCCCACCCCCAGAAAACAGATCCCAAAAAAAGAGGAGGAAAGGAAGCCCGGTTCAATCGGCAAAAATCCCGGGTGTTCGGAAACGCCTTGCAGTGCCTTTTGGGCTTTTTCCCTGCAGCTCCGGGATGCAGAATTTGATTCCGCCAAAACAGGGTTAAAGGGGAACCCCCTGCTCCTCGTTTAAAATTCCCCCCCCAAAAAGGGTTCCAAGCCCTTCTCAACCCTGGGGCTTCTTTAAACCCAAGCCTCTGATTCACCCAGTAGTAAATAGGGCCCCTTTGCCGTAAAACGCATCATTTAGGGGCAAGAATCTTGGGTGTTTAACCACCACCAACATGTCTATCACATGCGGGCGAAGGGCATGAGTTAAAGGGAAAGGCAAATTTGGGCCCAAAAAAGGCCCCCGGATCCCGGGCTTCCAACCACTGTCACACCCTCTTTCTCGGGGCCCCTCCTGCCACCCCCAAACCAAGCGTTCCTCAGACCCCATGTCTCTCAGAGTCATGACCCGGGGAACACCCCCAAATTTTCAGCCCCCACCGTCCCCTGAGTACCCCCAGCCCCACCGAAAACCAAACCCTTTTCCCTTTTTCCCCTTTCCCCATTTTTTGAGGGACCTCACGCGTAAAAGGGGCCCGGGTTCTGGGGGCAGCCACCCCTTCTGCCCTTCCAGGTTTTGGGGCAGAAGAAACATTTTAAAACCCAAACCACCCCAAAGCCAAAACCTGAATGGGGCTTTGCCAGGTTTTTGGGCCCCTTGTAAATTTGCCTTTCCGTCGGTTTTGGGACACAGATGGGTTGGGGCCCACGTCTTGCCCCTTGCCTGCCCCCAATACCAGATCCCAAAAGCAGGCCATTTTTTTGGGCCAGAAAAGCCTTTCCCTGCCCTGGCCACCCCACGTGTCATCAAAAAATTCCAAGCGGTTGTCTGCATCTGGGGCCCGGGGAAAAGCCCAAATTAAAACCACCGACACATGGACTTTAAGCACGGCCAAGGCCGCTAAATCTCTGTGACGCTCACGGGTGGGGGCGGGGTTTAGATGTCTCTTGGGGTAAAGGTGACTCTAAAGGGCTCGGGCACGTTTTCCCAAAACCGCAGGGAGGGTTCAGCCCTCTTACCCCAAAGGGTTTCCTCGGGTTTGGCATCACTGCCAGAAGAAACCGGGGCCGTTTTCAAATGAATCTGTTTGGGGAGACCGCTCCACCCCAAAAGGGGGGGAGCTGTGGACAGCTTTGCATAGAGATAGCGTGGCGGCTGACAAGAACCTGTGCCGGGCCCAAGGTGGGTGTGGGGAAAAAGGGTTTCGAAATTGCGGGCCCCCCTTAAGATCGGTGGGTGGGGGGCCTCATCCCATGCCTGGAAAAACTTGTCAGAACCTCGTCGCCCAGAAATTTCTAAACCCAAAAAGGGGGTCTGGACTCCCTGATGAGGAAGGCTTGGGGGGGGGTCGGTTTGCACTTCCGCCTTCGCACCCCTGCTTTTTTCCCGGGCCCTGGCGGTTTCAGCGCCCACTGGGGCCCCCCCCCCGAAACCCTTTCTCATTGTTGACGTGGCAACAGGGCTGGTTTTTCCCCCCTCCACATGCTCCAGGGTTTGGGGTGGCAGGCAGCGCAATGCCTTTTTACGCAGTACGAAGTGACACAGGGCCCCTGACAAGGGCGGGGGCGGACCTGGGGGTTTGGGGCCACCGGGATTTGGAGGAAAGGGGTAAAAGGGAGCTCGGGCCCCCCAAAATCCTTGCCAGTTTTGAAGAAAAACCCCCCAAAAAGGGTTCAGTGCGGACAATCCCCTTTTTTCAGCATGGGGCATTGTGGTGGTCTTAGTTCTGGAACGTTGGGTTGGACACTCTGAAACATCAGGTCCCACCGGCGACGGGGGGAGGGGGGAAAAGACATAAAATGGGAAAAGGAGCTTTTTTCTCCTCGAATCCAAAGGCCTGACAGTTTTAAATTTTATCGGTGTTCATTAGGCATGGTTCGGGGTCAAGAGCAAATGCAAAAGGGGGCGCCTCAGGGCCCCAGGGTGGGATAAATTGGCAAGTCCGGGCTGTGTTGAAACTGTGGGCCCGGGGGCAGCGGAAAGGGGGAGGAGGGATTCCTAGACCCGACGGGTTTCCACGTCCCTTTCCCCTTTGGGAAAGAGGTTGGGGGAATTTTAAAGGGGAGGGGGGAAATGGGAAGATGAGTTTGCTAGTGCCCCCGACCCAGAGGCTTGGGGGAAAACAAGGGTCCCCTTTTCTCAAAATTTATGCTTGGATGCCCAATTTTTCCCCCAAAATGATCCTCGATTAAGGCCATCAAATAACAAAAAGTTTTTGGGGGCCACCCTCCCGGATCCCCGGGGACAAAAAAAAAACTCCAGAAATTTCCTTTCCCCCCAACCCCAAAAGCCCCGGAAATGGAGACCTTGCTGATTGATCAACTGGGAACAAACCTTGCGTCTGTTCACATTCTTCAAGTGTCACGGTGGAACAACACAGGCGGCGTGGGCAGCATTGGGGTGCCAATTTGGGCCCTACCCCAGCAGCAGCAGGCATTTTGGCAGAAGCCAAATGGGTGCCTCTGGCAAAATTTTTTTTACCACCTCACCAACGCATGGGAATTCAGGGGACCAAAACCAAAACCCCCAAGACCAGCTTAAGATCATGGGTGCACGACTATCTGCGTCTCAACACCGATGTTTTTGGATGTGTTCCGGGCCCAATTTACTTTTGGGTATCCCAAAAAGGATGAATGGCCTGAGGGCCGCTCGCCACGCCATAAAAGGTGTTGTCCTCCCAGCAGCCAGCGAAAATCGAGCGGACCTTTTTAAACACCCCAAACGGAGGGGTCATTACAGACAAAAACCCTCCGGCTTTTTCCCCAGATAATGTGGATCTTTGACTTTCATCAAGATGAATAAAGGGATGGTTTTTCTGATGTTTTTGTTTGGGCCCCAATTGCCGAGGTCACCCATTAGTTGGGCCGGGGTTTTAATTCACATTCCTCTTTTAAAAAAGAAAAGGTCCTCTTGGGAAAAATTTTTTTAAAAAAAGAAACATTTTTACTGCCAAAATTTTTTTTCTCAGTTCCCAACAGTTCCTTTTGGTTTTGCTTTTTGAGGAGACTGTAAAATACTTTTAAAGGGGTTTTATGACAAAAAACCCTATTCCATTTTCACTTTTTATCTTTTGAAAATTTTTCCCCATTATCAATGGTTTTGGGGTCATTTGCTTTTGAGTTTCAGCTATAATCATGGTCCTTTGGAACAGGAAAAAGTGGCTTTTTTAAATGACATTTCTCCCTCTCAATTTGTAACAGTGGCTGAGAAGTTTATTTTTATAAAATTTTTTTGGGGGGTTTATGGTTTTGTGAGATACAAACTATAATCATGGTCCCCTTTTAAAAAGAAATGTGGCTTCAAGGGGGCATTTTCCCCCCCCCAAATTTTTTAAAATGGCTGAGAAGTCATTTTTTTTAATTTTTTGGGGGGTCATTTTCTTTGAAATGCAGCAATACTACAGGTTTTCCATTCCCCAAAAAAAATTTTTGTATCTAAAACACATTTTATATTCAAAATTGTCAAAAGTGGCTCAAAGGGGCATGTTTTGAATTTTTTGGGGGAAATTTTTCTGTGACTGCAGCTATACTACAGGTCCCATTATAAAAAAATGTTGTTTCCCAAAAAGAAAATTTGTTTTTTCACAGTTGTTTAAAAGTGGCTCAAGGGTCAAGTTTGGAATTTTTGGGGCATTTTGGGTGTGACATGCAGCTATAACAGGTCCCATTATAAAAAAAAAAGGGTTTTTTCTAACAGACAAATTTTTTCTTCACAATTTTTCAAAAATGGCAAAAAGGGTCCCCTGTTTTTATTTTTTGGGGGCATTTTGGTTGTGTAATGCAAACTAGGGTAAAAGGTTTTATTGTAAAACATGTGGTTTTTTAACCCGACATTTGTTCTTTAAAAGTTGTCAAAAATGGCTCAAGGGTGATTGGGGCTGTCCAAAAAAAACAGGAATAAAGGGAGGACCCCTGTTAATGGAAAAACATATTGGGAAAAACTTGTTTTTGCAAAAATTTTAAAAATAGCTAGTAGAGAAAGGGGGGAATTTTTCAAAAAATTTAATTCCCGGGCCCCTTCGCCCAATTTTCCGACAAAAATTTGTTTCCCCTTTCCCATTTACTTTGGCACAAAACGCGTTTTTTTAAAACAGCTATTTCCAGGCTGCACAGGGGCCCGCAGGGGGCTTGTAGAACATTGTTTCCATGCTTTTAAAAATGCCGAGGGAAATTTTGGGTTTTGGGCTTCATACCCAAAGTTGTGTTTTAAATATGACACCAGATGACTGCCCCCGGGTCTTGAATGCTTCACTATAAAATTTTCCCCGGGCACCTTTAAGGGGGGCAAAAAATTTACCAAAAAAACTCAAAACGGGAATTAGCCTGATTAAAATCATGCCCGCGAAAGCTGGAAAAAAAAAAAAGCTGAGAGTCAGGGGGGCAACATTAGTGACAGAGTGTGGAGGTGGGCGGGGGCAGGGCCCCCAGTAGCATGGGGGTCAGGCAAATGGCAAAAATGGGCATTCTGGAGGTGGCAAAACACAGGAAGCCACAGAGTGGCACAATGACTGAGAGCGGAGGGTCACGGCGGCAGCGCCCTAGGCAGGGAGTGGCACAATTTTTCCCCTTCTGGAAGGTGGCCAAAAAAGGAGGAAAACTACAGAGTGGGACAATGACCCGAGAGCGGGGGGTCACGGCGATAGCAGCATTTAGGTCAGGCCAAATGGCACAATGGGCATTCCCAGGCGGCCCAAAAAATATTAGGCCAAGAATGGCACAATCCACAGTGTGGAGGGGCACGGCCCGGGCCCGCAGTTTTGAGTCAGGCAGTGGCACAATTTAATTCTGGAGGTGGCAAAACAAAGGGGGAAAAACCAAAAGAGTGGCCAAAGACTGAGAGGGCGGGCACCGGCGGGAGCAGCCTGAGGGCAAGCAGTGGAAAATGACACAGTGTCGGAGGAGGCAGGAGTCAACAGCAGCAGCATGAGGTCAGAGAGTGGCACAAATGAAATTCTGGGGTGGCAAAACAGGAGGAAGCCACAGGTGGCACAATTGACTGTGAGCGGCGGAGGTCACTGCGGCAGGCAGCATGAGGTCAGGCCATGGCTCATGACACAGTGTGAGGACATGGCAGCAGCACAGCAGCAGCATGAGGTACAGACAGTGGGCACAATGACACGTGTGGATGTCACGGCTACAGCAAACAGGCAGCAGCAGCACTGAGGTCATAGAGTGGCACAATGACAGAGTGTTGAGGTGGGTTGCAAATCAGTACCTTGGTTAAAGATGCCTGGTAGGCAGATGGAGAAACTGGCAGCAGATGTGTGGCATCAGGGGAGGGTTGGCCCTGGGCATAAGAATAGTGGCTTAGGCAGGCAGAGTTTGAAACCCAGACCTGACGGCATAAGACATTGGCATGTGTGGAAAAAATCCTGGCCGATTCCAAGCATGATTCATCTTGACAAAGGTCAGTCGTTCCACATTTCCCGTGGACAAAGGGGTTCTCCTTGGGGTAACAGATGCCCCCCGCACGCACTGAAAATCCCGCTCTGATGCCACACTACTGGGCCGGGCAGGACAGGCTTCTCCCAATGCAAATTTCGGCAAGTTGCGGCCACACATCCAGTTTGCGCTGCCCAGTAGTCCTGCAGGTCTTCTACTGAGGTGGCAGAGTGCTGTCCATGTAGACCATACTGTTGGTTCAGGGACTGACTCCAGGTCCTGTGCTGCCTGCTTGCTCGGCGACTGCCCTCATTCACTAGGCGAGAATGGGAGTGAAAGGTTAGCTGTCATCAGTGACTCCGACTTAGGTTACTACTGATGGAGATGTACTGCTCCTACCCACCACCTTTACACACGCAGCAGCCGGGGTCAAGTAGTACGTGAGCATGAGGAACCCCCGGTCAGACCTGTCAGAGCGAGAGGGACGATGCGCACATAGGCAGCGGCCAAGCTGAGTTTCGGAGGATTTCCATATAGTATTTGTGTTAGTCTTCCCTATCATAGCCGGGGAAAAAGGCGCTCCCATTTTGGAACGCAGGAGTTGCGGAAGGTCCAATAGGGTGGATGAGCCAGAAGTCATCATCTGCAGGATGCTGACTATTCGGCTGTCTCTAGCAGGCAATTAAAGCATGCTGAGGGCCATCTGCACAAGTGACTCGAGGGGTCCCTGCCTCCTTTCCATGTATACTGCACGGTGCTTTGGGGGTCCAATCTGTCTCATCTTCTCATATCCATCCACCTCCTCCTGATTGCTACTGCTCCTCCTCTTTGTCACTCGGTAGAAAAATCTAATCATTTCACCAGACATGCTTCTGCTCCAATGTCCTCTCCTCCTCCTCCATTTCAGTCCCAGGACTAATGTGCCACGTGATGTAGTCGCCACGTCTACAGTCCCCTGCCAGACTGATTTTTCAGCATCTGTTCAGGACATGAAGCAGTGGAATGACGTTATTCATCCCGTAGTCCTGGCGAATGACAAAATATCGTTGGCCTCCTCGAATGGCCTCAACAAAACGGCAGGTGTTCTACGCATTTGAGCTGCCACTGGATGAATTCAAAGTTAAACAGGGAGAGTACTTCTGTCTGCCCTGGACATTCAAAACATCGTTTTAATGGCCTTTCTATGTTCATACAGTCGGTCCAACATGTGCAGGCTGGAATTCCAGCGGGTGGAAACATCGCATATAAGAGTGTGTTGGGGGAGGGTTCTGACGCTTGCAATCGAGGAGGGTGTCCTGGCTTTTGTACGAAATGGATAAAGTGCATGCACAGTTTCCTGGCCATTTATCAGAATGTTCTGAAGATCGGTTTGAAGGACTTCAGGAAACCTTTCTCACAAACAAGATTGAACACTTGCGCCATGGCTGGGGCATGGAACATCCCTCCTAGCGTGCAGCGAGGACACCACTGTTTCCTCCCATTGTCCGTTCACCATCATGGTTACGACTTTGTGTTGGCGCGAGGAAAGGGAAGAAAGTCCAACATCTATTTCTTGCTGCTATGACGCGGGAGCAGTTCCTCACCCTGTGTGACTTCGTTCGCAGAGGCAAGCCAGGTTTGTTAGGAAAAATGCGTGAAACCGCTGTGCCCTACACATTGGTATGATGGAGCAGTACATGTGGAGGCTGAGATGGTGGCTGGTGGTGGGGAGGAGGAGGCGGACATTGGCACAGGTCGGGCAGCACTGGTGACAAACGTGGAGGAGGAAAGCGCGTCTACTGTCCAAGTTGTTGGTGCGCATGGGCTGAAGCACATTCACACAGTGGGCCTTATTTAAAGGACATGTATGGCCCTCTGTCCGTAGTTACAGCTCCAGAGCGGTCCGCGCTGCCGTTGGCACCTTGGAAACAAACCGATAAGTCAAGGGAACTGACCACCTTATGTTATACATATTTATGAAGTGATGGTACTGCCGTTTTGGAAAAGAACATAATTACGGCCTTGGAACTCTCCATCTCGGCTCCCGGCACAAGCCATTAGTTCTCTGAACGGTGCAGAGTACACCATTTGGAAAGGGAGGGACATTGCAGTACCTACAACCTTGGACAGGAGACAACGGTCAGCTCGCTGCACTTAGGAGGTTTTGGAGCATCCTAGTCTGTTGTCTCTTTGCAATCGCCTCGCTGATCGGGACTGCTGCGCAATGAGTAGCTGAAGGAGAGGAGCATTGGAACGGGAAGTTATGTAATAAGAGAAACAGCTCCCTTCTGCAGAAGTGGTTGGAGCATTGACTGGCTGCAAATGGTTGCGTGTGCCACTGGGCGGCTGCTGCTGCTGCTGTTGCTGCGGCGCCCGGCAGGATGGACCACCCAATTGAGCCCCGTTTCTCCCAGGCCACCGGATTGGTTGACGCGGCATATGTGTTGAGCAGGGCCGGGGTTTGCCAACCATTATCTCCCTGGCCACGCTTCACTTTCTGCGTTAGATTTCTATATATACCATATTCGGCTCCTCCGGTATCTTAGCAAGAACTGCCAAACCGCCGAGTATCGGATTTACCCGCCAACGCTCCGCACTGAGTGAAACTACTGTCGCCGCTGCCTCGTGAGCCACTGTGCCACTACTTTCTTGGACTGCAAAGCGGGTTTCTTTAACCCAGTGGCCGCTTGGCTCCCTGACCTCACACTGCTTGCTCATCCTGCTGACTCCACGGCCACACGACCCACTTGCTGGCTGCGCTGATTGCCATGACGAGCAACTGACGCCTCTTATCCTGAAGATCGATGAAGCCCTTGCCTCCAACCGGTACCAAGTGCGGTCGGCTACATAATAATCTTTTTGTGTTTCATCGTCAATGCTTGTCCTCATCTGGTCTTGGTATGCAGGAGGCTGACCCCTCCTACATGACCTCCCATGCCCAACTCTCAACATCTATATTTGAGTACTGCAAGAGCAGGGGGATAATTGGCCAATTTACTTCGCTGCCCAAGTAGATGCGATGCCGCTCATCAAATTGTTCAGCCTCTCTATATAGTGGCGTGAGCCCAGACCACATAGTAGATCTCTGGCTGAGGGAACCGGATGGGGACAGAGGTGGGTTGAGAGGGACAGGTGGAGGGCGCATGACCCGCCTCACGGGCCAAGGCCAAACTAATGGTTTTGTATGGACGTTCCAACCCTGACTTGGCTGGGGTTGTCATGATGTCATCTGGGGTGGAAGTGGATGAAACCTAGTCAACCAATCAGAAAACCTTGGGTTGCTGAACAACACTCGGCCGCTAGATGACAGCGTGAGTTCTCGCCTCACTGAGTGGGGACCCTGCTGCGAACGTCCCCTTGCTGTGCTGCCACTGGGTCCTGTTCCAGGAATGTTTGTTGCACTACTGCCACTCGCAGGTTGCCAGAGCCTTGCCATCCTCTCTGTGTAAACATACTGTTTGTTCTAAAATGTACAGACACTGTTTGATGAAGATATCTGTATATGATAAATACCACACCCTGTATTTGACTCCAAATAACCCAGTAAACAGCATGGGTAAACCCTTGGATTTAAAATTGCGCTCCACAAATGGCCAGGAAAAGAATTGACTTGTTTGGACGTTTAAAAATTCTGTTGTTTTAATAAATGTAAAAGCACTAACAGGGCTTAATTAACCTATTTGGACATGAATTAGGCTACAGGAAAAAATGTATATTTTTTGCGTTGAAAATGACGGTTATTTTTGTCAGCACACCAGCAAAACAACGCTTAATTAACCCACTGAGATGTAAATTGCGCAATGAATTGAGCAGCCGGCACAAACTAGTAGCTTTGTAGCGATGTATACACATGAGTGTTTTTCTACGCACACCTACATGAGATACAGTTGTAAATAACTTTGTAGTGAATTAGGCTACAGGAAAAATTTATTATATTTTGGCGTTGAAAAAATGGACGGTTTTTTTTGTCAGCAATTCAGCACAAAACAACGCTTAATTAACATTCTGGATGTAAATTGCGCCACCAAATAATTGGGCCCCACAAACTCGTAGCTTTGTAACGTGTTACAATTGCGTGTCTTTCTACGCCACCTAAACAAGAGATACAGTTGTAATTAAACCTTTGCTTGTGAATTAGGCACAGGAAAAATGTATATATTTTGAGCTTGTTGAAAAGACGGTTTCTAGGGGTCAGCACACCAGCAAATCAAGCTTATTTTACCCACTGGAAGTTAAATTGCGGCAAAGAATTGAGGCCCCACAAAATAGTAGCTTTGTAGCGTGTTGTTATAATTGAGTGTTTTCTAAGACACACATAAAGAGGATACAGTATCTGCCTTGTAATTAACCTTTGCTTGTGAATTAGGCTACAGGAAAAAAATGTATATATTTTGGCGTTGAAAAAGACATCAGGTTTCTTGGGTCGCACACCAGCAACAAACAGACGCTTTTTTTTACCCCTGGATGTAAATTGCGCAAATAGAATTGAGCAGCCAAAAATGAAGTGGTATTTGTATTGTAAAAAAACGCTGTTTCTTTAATGGGAATACAACAGGGAACTGGCTTAGATCCAATTGGATATTGATTGGTTATATGCAGCTGCAGTGGACGAACACTGGATTTCAAATCCAATACCTCAAAAAAAATTAGCAACTAGATCATTAAGAGAACAGATCTCTGTGACAAGGGCTGAGACACCCTACAGATTTCGCTATATAAAAATCAATTCTTCAGTAAGCAGCTATCAGCCGCGGGCAGAACGCTTCCCGGATGAGCACAGTCAGTGAGGAGTGTGATGCTTCCGGCGTCTGCGCACGGGATTTTAGTGCGTGGTGACCGTCAAGAATCCGCTGGGTCTTGATATGGCTTCATCTCTGCCACATTGTAATGCAGGCTATGCCCTTCTTCCTCCCAGAGTGCTTTGCCCCCATGTTAGTTGCCATGTGCTTCGCAGCCGATTTTATCAATCATATGCACACTTCGTTCTCCCGAAGTAACCCAAAGTTCGACTTAGTTCCGAACCGAAGTTTTCACGGGAAATTCTAATCGAATTACACTTCGTTAGAATCATCGATATGCCCATTATCTAATAGCTTGCAATTCCTGTAGTGAGACAACCCATTTAATACAATTAAAAAAAAGGAAGAAAACAAAGACATGGTGGGATTTCCATCCTATTTTTAAAAATGTGTTTTCTAGAATTAAACTAATAAAAAACTTGCATGTACAAAATGCTGATACAATATTCCTCTGAAATTGTACAAGGGATGGTAAGGAAGACTTGTAAAGAATGTAGGTTCACCCAGGCAGTATAGTTCATATGTCCTGTTCAATAATATGGTGGCAACGTTTAATCTGCTTGGGCAGACAGGTGTAATGGTCATTACTGCGGCTCTAGGACAGGGGATAGTCAATGTCCAGTTCAAAGTAAAATGATTGGTTCAATTCATTACTGCCTTCGGCACTTTTTTAATTTGTGGGTGATGCAGAGTTTTAAGGGTCTTGCTGTGGTACAAGACAGGAATTAGTGACAATGGTCTGTGTCTTTTTTTCTGTTGGATTTATAAACCTAAGTGTGTTTCTTGCCTAAGATGTAGCAGGTATATCCATTTGACTGTTGTGGATGTTAATTACAGCTTCTCCAGCCATGGTCTGGGGTTGTACAGTAGGAGGTTGTTGTTGATCTCCATAGACTTTTATGGTCTTCGGCGATAATCTATTATCGGATATCGGAAAATCGTCTTGATAAATGCCGATATCACGACTAACGACGATGACGATAGTCATTGTAATCGCTCATCCACTATTCTCTAAACCTTATTGGGCTGAGTGCAAACTTCCACATGGATGAGTGGCTCAGAGCAAAGCTACAAAAAACATTCCCCAGGTCCATTAACAATCTACCATCTTTAATGCACCAATTTCTTTGTGACATTGCAACTAGTTCACCCAGCTACATAATAAACACTCATTGTAGTTTGGTATGCACACTCACTACCTACAGTCACAGACATGCGTACTCACTACCTGCAGGCAACAATACTTTCCAGAATAATCTTTAAGTTCATTTTACTTGTTATATTATACATCTAGAAATGTATCCAGGACCATTCTTACAGAATCTGGTACTAGGAACTTGTTATATTATTTACCATCTAGGAAATGTATCCAGAACCCTTCTTCCAGAATCTGGTCACTATAACTGTTATATTATTACATCTAGAAATGTCCCCTAAGACCATTCTTCTGAATCCTGGTCACTATTAACTTGTTATATTATTACTTAGAAATGTATCCAGACCCTTCTCCAGATTCCCGGTCAACTATAACTTGTTCTATTATTTACAATCTAGAAATGTATCAGACCCCGTTCTCAAGATTCATGGTCACTTCATTTGTATATTATTACATTCTAGAAATGTATCAGACCCTTCTCCAGAATTCCACGGTTCCACTATAAAACTTTGTTATATTATTACATCTAGAATTGATTTTCAGGACCTTCATCCAGAATACCTGGTCAATACAACTTGTATATTATTACATCTAGAAATGTATCCAGAACATTTATTCCAGAAGAATTATGGTCACTATAACTTAGTTATATTATTACAATCTAGAAATGCATCCCAACATTTTTGAACTCTGTTACGTGTATTCAACTTGAAAATTCCATCAAAGAGTTCCACAGTCTCACTGCTCTTACAGTATAAGATATCCCTTTCTATGTTGTTATGATAGGATACTTTATTTCATCTAGATGTAGAGGACACCCTCTTGTTCTGGTTACAGTCCTGAGGTTTAAATAGATTTTGTGGTGAGATACTCTAGGATTGACCTTTAATATAGTTTAAACATATTTTAATAGTCCCCTTGAAGCCATATTTTCTCTAATCTAAATAACCCCAAGCTTGCTACTCTTTCTGAGTCTTGCAGTCCACCCAGTTCTGTCATTCTTGTTTGTGCCCGCCTTTGAACCTGTTCAAGCTCCACAATGTCTTTCTGTGCATGGTGCCCCAAAACCTGTTACAGAATATTCCATGTGTGGTCCAACTGGTCCGGTGACTTGTATAATGGGAGAATGATGTTCCTCATCATGTGCTCTATGCCCACTTTTAATACAGACCATGACTCCTATTTACCTTGGTAATTTGCTGCCTGACTCACTGGCTTGCTACAATAAGTTTACTGTCCACCAGGATTTCCAAGTACTTCTCCATGTCAAACCTTTTTACCCAGCATTTTTATGTTTAAACATGTAATCATGTAATGGATTTTTCCATTCACATCGTGCATAACCTTGCATTTTATCTTTTGTTTAAACCTCATCTGCACTTCTTGCCCCAGGCTCCTATTATCCAGATCACTTTGTAATAACACATTATCCTCTATTGTGTTGATTACTTTATACAGATTAGTATTATCTGCAAAGTGTCACAGATGCCCCTGTGACCCTTGTCCCGGGTCGCAGGCACATCCGTGCCCCATTGCCGTTGTCCGCTCTGCTGCCGGTGCACAGGTCCTCTTACCCTGCTTCGCTCCCACTCCATCTGTCTCCGTCCCGCGACATGCGCGGTCCCGCAGCACGCACGGTCCCGCCCCCTAGGGCGCGCGCCGGCAGTGTTAAATTTAAAGGCACAGTGCACCGGTAATTCATCATTGCTGGGACGCATGCTACTATTGAAAGCCGACCTCTTTCTGCTTAACCCTACCGTCTTTTAGTGCCCATTGCTACTAGAGAAAGCGTTCCTGAGCCTGTATTGATTACCGTGTACCAAAACCTCTTGCCTACGGTTTATGACACGAATCTCTGCCACCTGCCCTGACATTCATGACTGTCGCCCGACTACGAGCTGACCTGACGAATCTGTACCTCGCTACCCTATCACTTCCTGTGTGTACACCGACGTGTGCAAAAGTAGGGCATTCGTAGATAGCCTACTCTTTCAGGAAGGCCTGGCCATGGGTCACACCTCTGTGGGACAGGAACGATCCAGTAACAGCGGACCTGCAGTCTTTCCTCAGGGAATTCCGCAATGGGTTTTGAGGAAACTAGCACGTGCATTCCTCCGCCGAGACAGCCCTCCTAACCTGCGCCAAGGGGGGATCTGTCCATATGTGGACTACGCGAGTGCAATTCCCACCTTGTTAGCCTCAGAACTTTCTTGGAACAAGGCCGCTATGTGCGCCACCTTTAAGAAAGGGCTCTTTCATAAGTCGAGATAAGGATGTGTTTGGCCGCGAGAGAAATCCATCTTCCCTCAGGAACTGGATACGGTGGCCACCCACATCGATGTGCGCTTCACTGAAAAGGGGAATGAAGTAACTTCCGGCAAGAACGAAAGTGAGTAGCCCAACATCACCGGTTACCAACGCCTGGCACCGGTTGTGTTGTTCCAGAGCATCATAAGCAACAGTCGCCAATACACTCACTGAGGAGGCCCATGCAGAATTGATCGGGCTCACCTCTCGAATTAGGAGTATGGCCACAGCGTCGGCCAAAAAAGAAATCTGTGCCTTACCGTGGCAGCCCAGAGCACTTCCGGAAGGAATTGATCCCCAACGTCCCAAGCTTGCGGGCAACTTCCGCACCTAGGTTCTTTGGGAGAGGCGTACCTAGGTGCAAATTCTCCTTCCATGCCTGATGATGCTGTGGTTACAGGTCGTGGAATGATGCTGGAATCTCGTTCCAAGTTCTCGGCGTTCTGGACTCGGGCTCAGCCGGGAAACTTCATCCACCGGTCCCTAGTGATGCAGTATCGTTCTCCTGGGGTTCCGCCTGGAGAAAAAACCGCTGGTTATCTCCTCAGTCAGAGCGGGAGTGCTTAGCGACAATATACAATTTATCACCAAACCACTGTCCTCTATGTAGGGGCCCTAATATGGGAAAAATCTCCTTCTATGTGTTTGCCTCATCTCTTCTGAGGTCCTCCTCGGGCTTACATGGCTTACGGGGGCTACCACTCGCCTACGCTGGACTGGGACGTCTGGGGAAGTTACTCGCTGGGGTCCCAACTGTCGGGGCGTTCTTTGGTGGCACCTCGCCCGGTGCTTTCCTGTTCCCGCTCGACCCTCCGTGAGCCGGTGCCCGGTCTACCTCCCGGAATATTGGAGTTCGCCCGATGTGTTCTCTGAGAAGGAAGCGTAGAGTCTTTCCTCATCATCCATAAATGATTGCCCAATAGATTTAATGCCTGGTACCAGTCCACTCCTCGGGGCAGAGTTACCCCTTGTCCTTCCTGAGGACAACAAGCCCATGACGGAAGTAGTTTATATGGGAGAATCTCCATAAGGGGTTTATACGAAGTACTCTTCTCCCGCGGGGCGGGATTCTTCCTGCCTTGGAAAAGAAGAACGGTTCCACTTACGGCCCCTTGCTTCGACTACCAGGGTTCTTAACAAGATCACGGTTAAAAAAACCTGTTCTCCTCTGCCGTTGATCACGGAACCTTTTGACTGTCTTCGGGGTGCAAACTATCTTCTCCAAGCTGGATTTGAGCAGGGGCCTACAATTTGGTTCGACAATCCGCAATGGGTTGCGAATGAAAAGACGGCCTTTAACACCAGGGATCGGGCACTGTTGAGTACCTAGGGTCATTGCAATTTGGAATATTGTTAATGCGCGGCCCCGTCTTCAAGGACTTTGTGAATGACATCTTCAGGGATCTCCTTTATACTTGTGTCGTGGTCTACTGGACGAACATCCATGGTTGTACTCACCTGATCTAGAGGACTCATCACGTCCAAATACGCCAGGTGCTGCGGCGCCCTAGTGCATAACCCCGCCCTGTATGCTAAACTACGGGAAGTGCCTCTTTCCATCAAACCTGCCTTTCCATTTTGGTTATATTCATCTGGGGGACCAAGTCTATGTTTATGGTCCCCCCACCCAAGTTGTCGGCCGATTGCAATGGACCACGCCCAGTGGGCCTTCGGGGCCATACAGCGGTTCCTGGGGTTCTTCAATTTACATTGGCAAGTTCATCCCCCATTTTTCCACGCTGGTGGCTCCATTGTGGCTCTCACAGAAGAAAAACGGCAAAATCCACGCAGCGCCTTCCGAGGTCCGAATGGGGGAAGCGTTTTCTCCAAAAGTAATGTCTGCCTTTGCCACAGTGTCTATCCTGTCGCGGCCGGACCCCGCAAAAACATTTTCACTTGAAGTAGACGCCTCATCGGTTGGAGCTGGAGCAGTTCCTCCATGCACAAAAGGGGCCCACAGGCAAAACGGTCACTTTGTGGCTTCTTTTCTAAGACCTTTTCACCGGAGGAGTAGAATTACACCATCAAAAGACCGGGAATTATTAGACATTAAACTGGATCTGGAGGAATGGGTTATTGCGGAAGGTGCCCTGCATCCTATTTATATCTACTCGGACAAGAAACTCCAGTACCTCCAGACAGCTCAGCGACTCAATCCACGCCAAGCTAGGTGGTAGCTTTTCTTCTCCCGCTTTAACTTTCAGGTCCACTTCCGTCCTGCCGAAAAGAACGTGAAGGCTGATGCCCTCTCCCGTGCCTCCGATGTGGTAGGTGAAGAAAAGACCCCAGAGGACATAAGTCCCCCCGTCTTGTCTCCGCAGCTCCTGTCGACCTCCGGAACGTCCCGCCTGGGAAAACATACGTGAGGCCTACGCTCTGGAGGCGTATCCTGAAGTAGGGACACTGCTAACTGGTAGCCGGACATCCTGGTGCTCGCAAGACATTTCTCCTGATCTCACGGTTCTAATGGTGGCAGGACCTCGCTAGAGATGTCAAGGAATTTGTCGAGTCTTGTACCTCCTGTGCCCGCAACAAGATACCTCGTCACAGACGGACGTGGGGGATTTGCACCCCACTACCCATACCTGCGCAACCATGGTCTGTCATGTGGCGATGGACTTTATAAATGATATTCCTCTTTCGTCCCGGTAAAACACCGTTTGTCTCGGGTGGTTCAACAGATCGGTTTTCCAAAATGGCGCATTTCGTCCCCTTGCCAGGCCTGCCTTCTGCCCCGTGCCTGGCCAAGCTGTTCTTTCTCCACATTTTTAGTCTGCACGGAAATCCTCAAGCCAAATCGTCTCGGATCGGGGGGGTCCAGTTTGGTTTTCCAACTTTCTGGCGGGCCTTTGTTCCCCTAACTCCGGTGCAGCTTTATTTCTCATCGGCTTAGCACCCTCAGTCGAATGGACCAGGTGGGAGAGAGTCAACCAAGGTTTTGGGTTACCTGCGCCCACTTTCGTTTCCTGCACGGGAAAGATGAGCGGGGTCCCAACTTGGCTTCCGCATCAACAAGCACGGAAATTTTCTTTTTTCTAATTCCCTAGACATCGGAGGAGTACCCCGGGTTGCCTCCCCTTTCTACATCGTGTACGGTATGCATCCCCACCCACCTCTCCCACTGGCATCTCCACTATGAGGTCCCGGTTGGCGGACGCACTGGTCCAGGACATGAAAGGACCATCTGGTCCCTGACCGCAAAAGGGCTTCAAGCTGATAAAAGAAGAGGCCTCCAGTCTTCTTCACCCGGGGTGACATGGTGTGGCTGTCGGCCAAATATGTCCGAAATCAAGATACCAAAACCTACACAATGGGGACCCCGCTTTTTGGGACCTTTCGAGGTTCTTAAAGCGCAATTAACCCGGTGGCCTACAAACTAGGCTGCCCACCTACCATGCGTATCCCTAACTCCTTTCATGTCTCGCTATCTAAAACCCCTGTGGCTTAATCGTTTCTCTCAGAAGGCAGAGTCCCTCCTTCATCTGTGGTGATGCCTCTTAATGTCTTTGTGGTCAAGGAAATCTTGGGTATGAGGAGGCTAGAGGGAAACGATATTTTCTCGTGGGGACTGGAAGGGGTTCGGGCCCGAAAGAAAGATCTTGGGATCCAGAGGAGAACATTCTGGACCGTAGTGTCATCCAGCGATTCCTCCAGACCAGAAGGAGGTGGGGAGAAAGGGAGGGTACTGTCACGGATGCCCCTGCAACCCTTGTCCCATGTTGCAGGCGCATCTGCGACCCGTTGCCGTGCGGCGCCCCGTCCGCTCGCTCCCCTGCCAGTGCCCAGGTCCTCTTACCCTGCCTCGCTCCCGCTCTGTCTGTCTCTGTCCCGCGGCGCGCACGGTCCCACTCCCTAGGGACGGCGCACTCCGGCTGTGTTAAATTTTAAAGGGACAGTGCACGGTTTATGGTCTTTGCCGGACGCTGCTCACCTATTTAAGCAGACTCTCCTTCCTGCGTAACCCTGCTGGATCTTTTAGTGGTCCATTGCCTACTGAGGAATAGCATTCCTGAAGCCTTGTCTTGATTACCGCTGTACCGAAACCCTCTTTGCCTACGTTTATTGACCACGAATCTCTGCCGCCTGCCACCAGGACCTTCTGCCTGTCCCGATACGAGCCTGCCTGACGAATCTGTACTCGCCTACCCTTGGCCGCCAACGCAAGCAAATCCGCCAGTGGAAGCGACCTGGAGTACTCTGGCGCAGCAGCAAGTCCATCCCGCTTTGCGGGGGCTCTGGTGAATTAACCAGGATCATACTAGATTCGCTCCCTGGTGTGGGCTTCCACCATCGCTTGCGGTGGTCCAGCGGATCCACTACCGCAGAGCGTTACACAAAGATTGATAGTCTACTGTGCAATCCCTGTGTAAGATCATTACTGAATATATAAAAGAGAATGGGATCCAATACTGACCCCTGTGGTACTGCACTAGTTAACAGGGATCCAGTTCTATAAGGTATGTACCATTAATCATAAATAGAGGATGAGAGATTGGCAATAATCTGCTTTGAGTCGAATTCCAAGATTTTGGGGAATCATCTCGCCTATTTTTGATCCTCAATTGAGATTAATCTCTGATTCCCATCAAAGTCTATGGGAGAGGGACACCAAGTTCATTTTTACACCTAAATAGGTGAGGTGAAGCTGGAATTATCATCTACAACAGTAAACTGGATACGTGCTACATCTTAGGCAAGACAATTGGTACAACGAGTCACAGAAAAAAATTAACAGCAATTATATAATTCATTTGTTCAAGGCTAACCAAAAAATGAGAAAACAGCGTGAGCTATAGGAGGGTTGCAGTTGCCAGGCAGCAGATACTGGACACTTTCACACTCAAAAACAAAACAACGGTATTGGAAATGGCAAATGGTAACTGGCAGGAGACCCCATCACTTTTTGTACCAGGGACCAACAACTTGTCATATATGTGGTGGCAGCAAGAACATCTCAATGGGGAAAGCGGAGGTTCAGCTGGCGGGGCCATACTTAGAGTGGGTGCAGCAGGAGCTAGGGCTGCCGTCAGTCATCTATTAACCGTTTCAAGGCCTGATGCAGCTAAATCAAATGGGGCCCCCACCCATTACTACTTCCTATATTTTATGACTATCACCGGGCACCTTTTTGATTAGGGGCCACCTGACCAGGAATAATGCCATATTGGACCATGGCATCCAATTTTAAAGTAGGCTGACCCCATAACAACCAGCAAAAATGCAACTTATGGGGACACAAAGAAAGTTAAAATTTGCAGGAAGAATTATGAGTATTTTGAAACAAGATTTATTTGAACTAATAGACCTTTGAAATATAGCAGTCCTTTTCAGCTACTTGACCCCAAAAGCAGCAAAAAATGACATTTTCAAAGTCATAATATTTAGCAAGAATTTAAAAGAGATTTTTAAAAAACATTTTTGGGAATTGGTACCTGGATTATAGCTGTTTTTTTACACAACCTGACACCAAAAGCTGAAAAATGAATGACCTTTCGGACAATTGTAAAAACATTGAGCTGAATAGAAATGCTGGTAGAAGAAACACATTTTTTTACAATATCGGATCTGGATTAAGCTGTTTGAATACAGGCACACGGACCCCAAAAATTTGACAAATGACCTCTTGGCCACTGTTAAAAATTGTGACAAAGAAATGCCAGTTAGGGTCTGGATATAGCTGTTTTTATAGGACCATGACCCCAAAACCATTGACAGTGCTTAAAATTTTCATGTAAGAAAAAGAGAAATACAGTAATGAAATAAGGTTTTTTTCAAGAAATGTGTTTTTAAAATTGGTGTATGTTTCAGTCTCCTCACCGCCAAACCAGCCAAAAATGACCTTTTGGACACTCTCAATACAATTTGCATTAAGGAAATGAGCATTTAAAAAAAAAAATTCAAGAGGGACCAATTTCTTATTTGAAACGAGGAATTGAAGAGACTGGCAACTAATCGGTGACCTCGGCAACTGGGGCAACATAATTCATCAGGAAAGCAATGCCTGATTCATCTTGATGAAAGTCAATAACGATCCACATTGTCGTGGAAAGCGGATGCGTTTGTCCTGTAATGACTCCTACAGATGTCCGAGGTTCACTATACAACACCAACCTACCGCTCAGATATTGTACGTGGCCTGCTGGGCAGGACCAACACCTACTATGGCGTGGCGCCTGGCAGGTGACGCCCCGAACGATCAGGCATTTCAATACCCTTTCGGATATACCCAGTAGTTGTTGGGTCCGGAACATGTCCAAAAAAACATCTGTGTTGAGACGCAGATAGTTGTGTCACCATAGATCTTAAGACGGTCTATGTGTGTACTGAAAGTGTGCCTCCTTGCATAAGGCAGTTGGTTGATAGGGATTATATAAAAATCTGCACATCGAGGTAACACCATTAGGATGCTGCCAATTTGACGGCTGTATGGAATAGTGGCCTATCTATAGATGTAGTCAACCTTGCTACCGTTATTCTACAAGTTGACTTTAGCGAATGTGAAGCAGATATGCAACAGATGTCTTCCTGTTTGATCACATGTGCACGGTCTCAATTT
>JAODAL010003591.1:0-82500 GCA_025379985.1 Phyllomedusa bahiana
GGGATGTGCCCTAAAAGTTGTACGCTTTTCCACAAAGATTCTGTATTTAGGTTATTTTTCTGCAGCCCCAAAAATACCTAGCCTAGTTGGAGAGACTTTATTTGTGCTTTTTTATGAGCCACAAAAAACATTTTCATCAGATAGCTGGAAGCAGAATAAGGAAAAATTTGATGCTTGATATATAGTCTTAGGTTTAAAATAAAAATTCAACTGCCCCAAAGTTTGTGTTTGGAAAAATCCCCAACGGCTTTGTATAAAATTTTTTGTGATAGGCTGTCTACACTCAAATCCCGCTTTGCTGTCATAGATAAAGGAGATGAATCATTGATGTGAGAAGTGAACGTCGGCTACAAAGGTGCATGAGGGCAGATTGACATGCCACAGTCAACAGTTTCCCACAAAATGCCCCAGGGGCTACAGAAGTGTCTAAAAAAAACATTTCAGCAAACCTTACTGATATGGGCTCCAAGAAAACACTTCTTTTAAAAAAAACATATGAAAATGGGGACCTTCTGATTGGGAAAAGGTTGCTTTCTCAATGAGCACATTTTCTGCTTCATCAAATAAAAGGATATTGGAGTGTCAGGCAAAAACCCAGGGGAAAAAATATTCTGAAATTGTTTCGGGAAAAACAAAACTGGCCTTAGGTCTAGGCAATATTTTTGTGGCATTTTCTGAGCCCACTCATCCATGTGGAAAACACTCTTCCCCCAACAAATGCTCCAGTTTAAAACCCCCCTGACATCGGGACCCCCTTTGACATCGTGTTTGCTATGGATCCCCCCATGCCCCCCAAAAACGAATCACTTAAAAATACTTCTAAAAATCCAAAAGTGTGGATTTTAGGTACAGACTGTATAAAAGTGGTAGCAGATTTCACAGTGTTTCTTGGGGCGGATTAGCCCCATCTGAATGGGTTTAATCTGAGTTTCAGCTATCTGACATGGAATCGGCAGTTTCTGTTTCAAAGAAGTGACATGTTACTGCTATCTTTTCTGTGTTGCGGTTTTTAAGTCTGCATTGGGAAATTCTGCATTGTTTGAACTGACAATTGGATTTCAAACCTAGATCAATGGGACACAGATTGCAATCGAATTTGGACATGGAAACTAGCGTCCAAATGTGTCATGTTTTATTTTTTTAAAAATAGCTTTCTTAATACAACTATACCTAGTTGTATTAAGAAAGTTATTTGTAACTAAATAAAACATGACACATTTGGATGCTAGTTTCCATGTCCAAATTCGATTGCAATCTACCAATTAATGACTGGAAAACTTGTTCCATAGAACAAAATGGGTCGATATAGTGTAAGCATAACTTTAAATATATCGCAAAAAAAACAAAGGTTAACACCTTTATAGCTTTTTTCCTTTACTTTACCAAATTGTTATTTATTTGATACTGTTATGCTAATTTGTATAAGACGCACTATAATTTAAAATGCATTTTAGCACAGCACACATAAATTAAGCATCTACCAGGATGATGCAGATGAAATGAGGGTGGACATTTCAGCAAGACAATGATACCAAACACACGGCCATGGAAACTCTCAATTGGTTTCTGGGCTAGAATGGCCCAGCCAATCACCTGACCTGAGTCCAATAGAATACAACTGAATACAACTAGTTCCTCTATACAGGAGGTGTCTTGAAGTTGTCATCATCAACCAAGACTTTTGTAGCAAGTATTAAACACATTTCAGTCAGTGTGTTCAATACTTTTTCCCTGTGTCATTTCTCATCATTACACATAACTTAAAGGGGTTTTATCGGTTGAAGTGTTCGTGCTCTTCAGCTAATTCTATGAGATTTAATTTGAAATCCAGGGGCGAGTCTCTCCTGTCAGGAGGTGTGTCTCTCGTCTCAAAAGGCTTGTATCTCCTCACTGAAGAGCTGTGACATCATCATTCGTATTTGCAGTAGAAGGGGAAGGTTGTCTGGACAGCTTTACAGCCTCCTGCAGTGTTCTCTTGTGTCTGCAGAGCCTTCAGCTTCAGGCTCCACAAGCTCCTTGCTGTGCTATAACCAGTTATACACACAGCCTGAACTGATGAAACACATGTGAGGAATGCACACTGCCCCCCCCTCTTCACCCTTTGTTATCAGGCAGGAGACTGTATGACTGTGTTATATGGAAGGAACACAGGAAATAAGACCTTGTTATATGAGGGGATCTATGAGTTAAACAGTCAGTAATTACCCAGATCATTCACCTTAGAGCTGGGAGATGAGTTTACAGCCAGCAGCCCTGTCACATAGCTGGTTTTACTTTCGGTTTTAACAGCTCAGAGGGGAGTAAACACAGAGTGTGCAGGCAGCCAATCACAGTGCAAGGGGCGTGCCCAGGGCGTTTCCTGCCTGGGGGCGTATCCCAACAGGCTGAATGAAATGTCAGTCAGCCAATCACAGTGCAGGGGGCGTGCCCAGGGTGGAATCCATCCGGGGGCATGCTCCGACTAGCCAATCACATAAAAGGGGATGTGTCCTGACTAGCAGCAGCAGAAATAGAAAACAGATTCACAGAAAAGCTCATATCTACTATACTAAGTGACTGAGGTAATGCAACCCAATTACAAAAGTGCTTATTTTTACTGTCCCCATAATCTGAAACATGATCTTTGTAGCGAGAAAACCCCCTTAATCTATGGATCTCTATGGTTCGATTTCTTTGCCTCTGTGGATTGGATTGGTTGTTACCGACATCTGGTGAGAATTTCATGTTAATAGCACCTTTCGAAATAGATTGACTTAGAAAATTGGTGACATGTTCAATACTTATTTCACCCGCTGTATTTAATTTTGGAGGTTTTAATAAAATGACTTGACTGACAGCCTTTTCCTTACACATCTGCATGGGACCTACATACTACGTTCTGTCAATGATAAATATTACAGTGAAGTAATGTGAAAATGAGGTATGGTAGTTGTCTTTTGAATCTGACAATTTGTGACTAAGAAATCAATAATTATCACACTAAATACATTTGAGTATATTCAATTTATTTTAAAAACAATAAAAATAGATCTGTATAAATAGTGGTATAAATAGCATCCTGTAAACATTCAACCAACTAAACAGAAATACGTTTAAACATCATTGATATGCTTTTTTTTAATTTCATCTTCAGAAAGTGGTGGAGTTAAATGGAAAAACTCAAGGAGGTTCAGAAACAGTCCTCTGTCAAATGGGTTGTAGAACTTTCCTCTTTCGTCCATCAGATAAAAGTACTTCCTTGCATTCAAGTGCTCGTTGGTTGTTAGATTTCTTGCTGCCATGTATAGCTGTAAATGTGAAATGCATGTTAATAAATCACTCTTTTCAACTAGATGTAATCCTCTAAGCTAATGGGACTTTCACTGATCTCAAGAATAGGCCAGTTTTCATCATTTTCATAGCTGGAATTTTTGGAAAGTGTCTAGTGCTGTCTATGACAGGTGATGTTTATCTAACAGAGGGTTCCTCAATTAACTCAGTGAAGAGCACAGTTAAAGGGAATGGGTCATCAAAAATGACTTATTGTTTAACTCACATTTTGATGTTCAACACATTTTTTAATATTTTTTTGGTTATATTTTTTGCTTAATTTTCCATATCACTTTCAGTATTTTTTTATAATTCTTAAGTCCTGCAGTTTTCACTTTGGCCACTAAAGCCTAATAATAGTCTGACACTTCCTGTTCTGTACAGAAAGATTCTCAGTTGTCTGCTCATTATTAGCACAAAGAGGGTCAAACTGAAAGGAGACACCAGTAGATAACACAGGATCCACCAGTTACAAGAGGAGATCGTCACAGTTCACCCTTTCACCTCCCTGCACAGTGACTTCTTCCCAGCTCACAGAGCATGCCTAGAAAACTCTCCTGTAGAAGTCAAAGGGACTGAGTCAGTCTTAAGAGTCCTATGTGCATGAAGCTACTGTAAAGCATCTCTCTGACTGCTGTTAAAGCAGTGAAAACATGGCCTAATGGCCAAAGTGAAAACTGCAAGACTTAAGAATTATTAAAAAATATTGAAAGTGATATGGAAAATTAAAAAAAAAAGTGTCCAAAAGTGTCAGCTCATGACTTGTACTGTCCATTTTGTTCTATGAGAGTTCTGAGTACAGCTGAAGACACCGTTCACCTGTACTTGGAACTCACATTGAACAGAATGGGGAGTTGTGCACAAGCACAATGGGCTCTTCATTCTGAGACGACATTTTGGGGGCCCGTTCTTAAGATAGGTGCTATCATTACACCATTAAAATCTTTGGTAGGAACACCTCTCTAAGGCTCAGTTCACATGTTGCGTTTTTGTTGTGTGTTTTTTTTATTACTGCAGCAAGAACACATGCAGCAAAAATGCACGCATTTTTTCAAAAAAGCAGATGATTTTAAAAAATTTTATTTTTATAATTAACTCAGATTTGGAACACCTAAGTAAAATTTGTGAAGCAAAATCCTTCGATCCAGCTGGTAGATGCTATTTTTCACTTTTATTCTGATATTGTGAGATATGGTTATTATGAGCATTAAAAAGTATTTGGCATCTACCAAGCTGGATCGAAGGATTTTGCTTCATGAATCTGTTTGGGTGTAAGCTGACTAGGATCTGAGGTGCTGATAAGTGGTTTGCTGAGCCGGGTTTGTGAGCTGTTAGGCTCTGTTCACACGGCTTAAAATGGGCCGTATTTCAGTCCGTAATTACGCGCCGTACTGCACGAATTACGGCTGGAATACGTCCCAGTCATTACGGTAATCCACAGTTCTCATAGAGAACTATGGATTACGTCTTCTCTCCCTGCTCGGCGAATCCGCCACGGGGGGAGATAACTGACATGTCATTTTCTAGCGGTGTATACGCGCCGCTAGTAATGATAGTCTATGGGCCAGCGAGGTGCCGTCCCCCGCTCCCGCCCCCGCTCCTGCCCCGCCCCCGTCCACACGGCGTAATTGTGGGGCGTAATTACGTCCCGCAAATAAGCCATGTGAACATAGCCTTACATGGTACTACAAGTGAGTGAGTCTTGCAGGACTGGTTTTTAGGTTAAATTTGGGTTATTAACAAAAAGACTTTGCCTCGGCAGATTTTAGGCCCATTTAATCAGTGTAAAGTGCTCCTGAAAGTACGATCCTTTCAAAAATCTGGCGTCTGGTAACCTTGTACCTGGTATACATAGTAAATTTAATGCGCCTAAAAAGGCGCATTGTGCAATTGCAGCGCATAGCTTATCTTTGGTAGTGTATGTAATGTGCCTATGGAGGCTCATTGCATAACAGAGGCGCATAACGCATCATTATCAGTGTCTGTAATGCGCCTCAATAGACGCATGCTGTTATGGAGGCGCACCGTGTATCATCGCTACTATATGTAATGCACCATTTTAGGAGCATTACAATGTGTCATGCCCGGCATATAATGCACCAAGTTTTGGTATATTACAATTCATTTATATTGAGAATATGGCGTCAAGAGTATTTTGGGCGCAAAACAGACCAAAAAAAGGCTTGCGTATTGGGACATGTCGCCCAATGGATTTTAATGCCTGTTTTAACAATGTTTAAAACTAGCCTTCAATGTTAGAAATTAGTTTGCTATGAGCTTTATTGATTGCTTTAAATATAAATACTACATAATCAGACTTTTTCTTCATGCAAGTAGGACACCATATGGACAAAGCCGCAGGATCTGCACTACCGCTGTCAATCAGCTTACTTTTTAACGTTCCTCAGTAGTTTACAGGGTTAAGGCCGGGTTCATATGGCGTATAGCAGCGCGTACTTCTAAAAAGCTCTGGTCCGGCCCCCATGATCCTTCACTTTCCCCAGCACGGAAAGAGGTGTCACATACTCAATGAGTGCTATGATTTTACCGTATTTGGGGAATACTTCGGGCATATTGCAGTATAATGTTCACTGTGTGAACATACCCTAAGAGTCCCCAATGTAAATATGTTAATTTAATAAGAATTATATTAGCATAACATGTAGAAACATCTACTTACACAGTTGCCAGTCATCAGAGCTGAAACAATACTAATGATGGCAAAGAATATTCCGCTAAATAAGATTATCAGACTGTCACCTTCAACCTGAAACCAGTACCAAGCCATGTAGATACAAAACAGGCAGTTGAGGAACATGGTCAATAGGAATCCAAAGAAGTATGCTCTGTAAAGTGAATATACCATATAGAAAGAGTAATTAATTATACATATTATCAGCACTTGTAACATGAAACATAAAAAAGTCTGATTAATACAAGACAAAGTATTTTTTCCCCTTCACTGGGTTCTTACATAAACCTTAAATGAAACATATTTGAAGTCTAGCTAAGCTATGTAACATTTAAAGGGGTGTTCCAACAAGCGATTGTCAGAGCTTCAGGTTGGTTCAAGCTAGCGATGAGCCAACTGTGTTACAGAATGAGGAGTGTTGCCCTTGCGGACGTCCTCCAAATTAATTTTTATGGAAGATCTGAATATAGTCAAACACAGTCTCTCAGCTATATTCGGAACTCTCGTAGAAATGAATGGGGAGGACGGCTGTAACACGGTCGGCTTATAGCTAGCTTGAGCTGACCTGAAGCACTTAAAATTGCTTGTGGCAACACCCCTTTAATTGCTTATTACTCCAGCATTACTCGGGTGCTAAAGTGGTATTCTAACCATATTGATTAGCTTTAAACATATAGGCATAGGTAAATAAAAATTATTACCAAATACTTTGCTGTTCTGATTTTGCTTTATGTCAGAGTTGGAGCAATTCTTTTCATCTGCTTGTGTATACGAATTAACTTGACCACCTCTCTCTACTCAAGAAGCAGCAGCCAGGATGGTGATGTCAATCCCTGTTGTGTCTTATCAGCATCACAGGAGCCTGTTTATATTTCTTAATGACAACCTATAACCCTTAAGAGCTCTGTAGCTTTGTGCCCTGCTGTTTAATTTCCTCCATCACCAATGTCCGTCTAATAGACTCAACTAGGAATAACAAAGGTGATATAATAATCATAACCTCTGTAGAACCACTCACAGCCTGAAAAGGAAGTGGGAGCATGAAGCTGGTTGTGAAGAGCAGACTCTGTTAAACCACCTGATGAGAAAACCCCTTTAAGCATTTATTGAGCTACAAACCTCACAGTATAATATGAATGAAAGAGCATCCAAACCTATTACGTTGACCAACATCATTGTAGATGTAAGGGCAGTAGTGATCGAAATAAGCCACGCAGCGGTTTGTCATGCAGCAGTGCTTCGAACGCAGAGGCTTCACCAGATGACAGGTATGACAAAGCCTACTCAGAGGATTTTTGCCATTTTTCCAGTCATTAAAATTGACAGCCTATAAGGAAACATTAATAAAAGTCATCATCTGTTTGAAAAGCATTAACATTTTTGTTTTGCAGTGTCCTGATCCTAAACTTTGTCCATATTATACTTGGCCCCCAAGAATCCAGAACACCGGATTGAGCTGTTACCCCATCTAGGGTTCAAACATGAGGGAATATTGAGCTACTGAAAAAAGAGTTATTGGTTCTCATACCACTATCAGATGGGCATACATGAACTGGTGTGTTGATTTGGTGAAGGGTGCTCTACTGTTTTCATACAGAGTATTTGATTATATATCAGTTTTTTCTTTTTTTTTGCCTTTTACAACCCCAATTACAGATCATTACATTCTTGTTTTCTTTACATTTTGGGGTTAAACAATGTTTTGGGGTTAAACTTCTTCCCCTAATCTTTTAAGTGCTGCGGTCATATAAATTTATACTTGCCTTGAGGTTGAACATACTAACTTTGCATGGGACTGCCTGGCATGTGACCACCACTTACAAACCACTTAAAGGGGTCGTCCACTTTATATTTTTTATAATACCTTTACTTATTATGTATATAAAAGGAAATCATACAATTTTCTAATAAACATGTACAGGCAGTCCTCGAATTAGACCGTTCCGAGTTGCATCTGACTCCTAGTTACAAACGGAGACTTATGGGGCATTCTGGTTCTTACAGTTCCATGTTTCACAGCAGATAATAGCTGTGGAACAACAAGTGCCAGCATTCCACAGCAGCATATGAGGTGAAAATGAGGTGAAATCTTCTTACCAGGGGCACAGACAGCAAAACAAATATAAAAACCGTTCCCTGCATTATCCAAAACTAAAAGAAACCTTTTGTGCTGGAGTTACATTTAATAAATATACCTGTTCCGACTTACATACAAATTCGACTTAAGAACAAACGTACAGTCCCTATCCTGTTCGTAACCCGGGGACTGTCTGTATTAAGAGTTGGTTCCCCTTTTATACCACTTCAGTAGGCCCCTATCTAGAAATAAATGGTGCAGCCCACATTCCTGTCCACAGTAATGGTTACCATGGAGTACCTGTATGGACAAAACAATCATGTGATCATCACACACTTGTCATGTGACCCTGGTATCTAAGTAACTGTAGATTATCAAGGAGAAAAACTTCTCCAGTATTACTACCTCCAGCAGCATCTTATTATGTCTGTCAGTCTCTGCTGTAAAGCCACTCACACAGTTGTCTCCCTGTTTCTACTTTACGCTTTTTTTTTTTTTACAGTTAATTTTATTAACAACATGACATCCTCCACTGAGACAGCAGTTATACTCAGTATAAACCACATAGGAAGTGGCTGGAATAATCATACTTATAATAATTCTTCCACCATTATTCCTATTATTGCACTGCTAACGGAAAGCCTGGAGGTCACGTGACTGATGCTATGTTTAGTTCGTACAGTTAGTCTATGGAAGTCATATCTAAGGACAGGAATGTGGGCTGTACCATTTTTTTTATTTCTAGTCGGGGCCTACTATATTAGATTTAAATTTTTAATACATTTACATTAGAAAATTGTCTGATTTCCTTTTCTATACATAATAAATAAAAATAATATAAAGTGGACAACCCCTTTAACAAAATAGAAAAACTTAGATATCCCTATGTTGATGCTATTATGGCAACCCCGGAACAAGTTTCCATTACATAAAACCTAATCTGGTGAACGTCATTTGTTTCAGTGTGAAATTTTATACAATGTATATTTAAAACTACAATACCCCAATTAACTACACTCAGAATTAAGAGGGAAATCTAGAAATATTTTTCTTCTGACATATCACTGAAACATATCGGAAAATGACTTAGTTGGATTCTAAACGCATATTCCTCTATTTCGAATACATGGGGCTATCTCTTTTTATAGATCTGCTGGAAGCCTCTAAGCAAAGTGCCATGGTTTGTATGGTCCAGGCATCCTCAAACTGCGGCCCTCCAGCTGTTGGGAAACTACAATGCCCATCATGCATTTATATAATCTATAACAGTGGGAATGATGGGAGTTGTAGTTTCCCACGAACTACGTTGCTAACGGTATATATACACGAAAATCCTTCGTAATATTAAAACGTCAGAATTTTATTCAAACTTTATATAAAAATTTGAATGATAGGTGTAAGCAAAATTCACACATCGCGAGACGTAACGGTGTCTGAGAGGAGAGGTGTCAAGGAAGGCTCTCACAGCATGGACGCTGACTAAAACAAGTCTGATACAGACGGGATCTCCTATGCCGAAATGCAGTGAAAAGGAGTGACCACAAGAACAACCAGGTGAATGAATTCTTAAAGAATGTAATACTATGGTGTGAATTTTGCTTACACCCATCATTCAAGTTTTTATATAAAGTTTCAATAAAAAGTCTGACGTTTTAATATTACGAAGGATTTCCGTGTATATATACCGTTAGCAACGTAGTTCGTGGTATGCTGATTAGCAGGTGGGGACCTGCAGCTACGGTTTAACCTGTGTTGTTCCTAAATAAAGGTGCGCTGCTGAATGAATAAATAGTTGTAGTTTCCCAACAGCTGGAGGGCCGCAGTTTGAGGATGCCTGGATGGTCCTTTCTTTATGTCATTTCTGGTGCTAAAAATCTCACGAGTGAAAACAAAGAAATTTGGGTACTATATAGTTTGGAAATTATCAGGGGTTGAGCTAATAGACTCCATCTACAGGATATTCTGATGTATCTTATATACATTAGTACAATAATTTTAGGTGAATTTTCCCTTAAAAGGTGCTACATGATTTCCTATTCGTATATAACACTGTTTAATACTGAATAAAAAACAAAAACTTAAAGGGGTTGTCCACTTTATAATATCTTGATTTATTACTTGTATATAATAGAAAATCATACAATTTTCTTATTTACATGTATTAAAAATTCTGTTCCTGTACCTTTTAAATACCAATGCAGTAGGCCCCTACCTGGAAGAAAGAGGTATAGACCACATTCTGGACCATAGTAATGGCTTCCATGGAATAACTGCATGAACAAAACAAGAAGGTCACATGTGTGTGGTGGGTTACAGGCAGGCTTGAGCTAGCCCACTGGGAAGTCCAAGTGGCACGTTGGTGTGCAGCCCTGGACCTGCTGCATCTTCTTAACTTTATGCACGTCCTCAGTGAATAGCGGATATCGTATGTGGACTGGTGGGGGGAGCGAGCAGATATTGTACATGAACTGGTGGGGGAGCAAATGGATATTGTACATGGATTGGTAGGGGAGGCGTATATTTCATGTGGACTGATGGGGGGCCCAGATATTGTATGTGGACTGGTTTTGGAGGGGGGGACATTGTATGTGGACTGGTGGGAGAACCGGCTATTGTACATGGACTGGTGGGGGGAGCGGATATTGTATGGAGGCTGGTGCTGGATTTATACTGCTTTTAGTCATAAACTCACCCGCAAATATAAAACCTCCACACAGCTCTATAGACTGAAAAGTAGATATTTTTGACTCTTAGAATATAGTAACATAAAAACATGATTTTTTTTAAGTGACAGATTATGATTTATGAATGTGTGGAGAAGCCTGTAAAAAAAAGGTGTGGTGTAAAAAGTGGGGGTGTGATCTATAAAAGGGGGGAGGCAAACTTAGCAACTACCCCAGGCGGCAAAAGCTCTAGCTGCGCCACTGCCCAAATCTGATTTTGCCTAAAGGCCGCCTGGAGCACAAAAAGGGGAGACAGGATGGTAGTATAGTAAGAGGTTTATGAGCAGGCAGCAGTGGGTCCGTCTTCTTCCTTCCTGCCCCTTACAGTGCGCTGGTGACATTGTCAGCTGGATGAATCATGGTGCAAGTTGTAGCAGGGACATGGATGGAGCCGCTCCAGCCATTTCATATGTAAAGGCCGTGTTCACACGGCTTATTCCCGATGGATTTGTGAGCGCAATCTGGCTCACAAATCCGCCGTGAATAAGGGGCGGGACGGGGGCGGGGTCGGAGCGCGGCGGGGGCGCCGATCCCCGGCCCCATAGACTTGCATTATCCACGGCGTGTATTGCGCCTGGATAATGTGCATGTCACTTTTCTCCCCGCTCGGCGAATCCGCCGCGGGGGGAGGAGCGACGGAATCCACTGTTCTCTATGAGAGCAGTGGATTACCGTAATGACTCCGACGGATTGGCGCCGTACTGCAGCGCAAATCCGGCGCGGAGTACGGCGCCAATCCGCGGCAAAATAAGCCGTGTGAACGAGGCCTAAGACTGTAACAAATGTGTTTGGCAGACTGATGTTTGATACAGACAGATTTTCGATTCACCTGGTATTGCGTACTACACACTACAGTTCTGCTTTCCAGCGCGTCATAAATCAGGCGTATTCTAGCGCTTGGGCGACATTTCTGGCTCAGGTATACCACTTTGAAAGAGGTATACCTGTTCCAGCAGTAATGCGCCTAGAAATGCTGTAGCGAAGCTATAAATATGTAGCTTCGCTACGGTTCTAGTGCACCTCCCTGAGATCGGGCACATTACAAAGTGCCGTGGGCGCTCTGTAATGTACCTGATAATGGCGTGTGGGACACTTAAACATGTAGCGAACAGGGCTGCGCCTGATATCATACATGTCGCCCTATATGCACGCATTTATGTCTGAGACGCCTAAAAATTAACAGGTAATATTTTCATGCATAGTAGCCATAGGGTGGGCACCCAAGATAAACTCCCCTGATGGGCATCTAGGCCCCCAGTCCGACACTGGTTACATGTTTAGTTCACGCAGTTAGTCCATGGCAGCCATTATTATTGCCAAGAATGTGGGTTATACCAATAGTTTTCTGCATTGGTATAAAACAGGTACAGGAACAGAATTTTTAATCAATGTACATTAGAAAATTGTCTGAGTTCTTTTTATATGTATATTACATAAAAACAATATAACACTGACACTATGACATACTCGGTAAGGGGTTAAACAGTACATCTTGTCCCACAGAAAACAAGCCCTCATATGTCCATGTAGAAGGAAAAATAAAAAATTATGGCTTTTGGAAGGTGGGGAGGAAAACAATGAAGAACCCTAATATTATGACCATATGGCAGTAAGAGGTTAAATCAAATGATGGACAACTGTACTCCCTTATTATTCTGTAAATGCCTGACAGCTTATTTCTTATTGTTTTTATAATAACACAGTAACCAGGTTATGAAAATGTCCCCAAACTGAAAACTCTAATTGGGGCGAACTCACAGGATACAAGTTATCTATGGAACACAGTCCAAAGTAAAGCATGTTCATTATAGGGGTTGTGACATTTCAGACATTAAAGGGAACCTGTCACATAGGTTATGCCCCCCTTGCTGAGGACAGCACAAGCTTGCTTTTTCCAGCGCTGTGTCCCTTATTCTGGAAGATGCTGTAGTTTTAGAGCATTTAATGCTCAAATCTTATTCATGAGCAGGTGTTAGCCCCGCCCATCAAAGGCTAGCCTCGCCCACCTGGCAGTTATTCACATGTTTCTAACTATTCAAAGTAATAGGTTTATCAGTTGAGGTGGGCGGGGCTAGCATGAAAAAAACGGACTCTTTTCCTGACTCTTTTCTGGCTGAAAACTGCAGATTTGAGCATTAAATACTCTAAAACTACAGCATCTTACATAATAAGGGACACAGTGCTGGAAACAGCAGGTCTGACACTAGCTGGTGCTGTCCTCAGCAAGGGGGGCATAATCTATGTGACAGGTGACAGGTCTCTTTAATGAAATATACTAGCAATATGCCAAGATGTCTGAAATGAAACAACCCTTTTAAGTCAGTGCAGCATAAATGCAAAGTAAAAGTATACTTAGCAGAAATTACCAGTCAATTAATTATGTACATTCAATATCTCCTATCCATTATCATGTTAGTTTAATGTTTTTATCTGTGTTGACTGATTGGTCTAGACCAATAATACAGCACCTGCCTGACAGCATAGTGGTACTCTTCAGTGTCCTGAGGAAGGAAGCCAGGATCCATCAAGGATGCTTTTAAGAAAAAGAACCACATCAATGCATTGCTGAGGAAGAATATGATATGCCAGTCCCAGAGAGCATTGTATAGAACGGGCAGAACCTGTACATAGGCAAAGGGGAAAAACAAGGGTTTAGTCAACACTACTCTCAAAGAGATCAATTTCCAAAAACACATGAGCTACGCTGCACAATAAGAAATCTTTTTCATACTCTCTGACTCTGAAAATCAAGAAATAGTTATATAAGAAAATAATTAACATTTCTTAATTTAAGAGAACCTGGGGAAGTTTCTGACTTGGCTGTTTTAGTAAATAAGATGGTCCCTCAAGTTAGAATGGCGTTAGGATACAATGGGCCTTATGTATGAAAACTAGTAGCAAGACTGTCCTTGTTGCCCATAGCAACCGATCAGAGCTCAGCTATTTTTTCAGAGCACTGTATGAATTGAAAGCATAGCTCTGATTAGTTGCTATGGACAACAAAGACAATATTACTTCTATACAGTTTTCATACATACCATTCAATGGTCTTTCCTGGGACATTGTATCTTGAGACTACATTTAACATACAATGTCACAAACATGTGATTGACTGGAAGATCTACCCAATATCATGACCATCTTGCCTATAAAACTTCTGTATTAGTGAAGTGGAGGCAGTGATACGTGGTCTTGTAGTGCCTCTCTACAATACAGTGAGATACTACAGGTCACATGTATGAAAACTGTCTATGTCTAAGACTTTCCTTGTTGCCTATAGCAACCAATCAGAGTGCCCCTTTCATTTCATATAGTACTCTAAAAAAATTAAAGAGGCGCTCTGAATGGTTGCTATAGGCAACAAGGAAAGTCTTAGACATAGACAGTTTTCATACATGTCCACCTACATTTCTTGTACTGCTCTTTGTGCTGGGATGAGTGGCTCCTTTGGGTACTAGGTGAGGCTATTCCCATTTTCTTTTTCTGGTATATTATACAGTGGGTACGGAAAGTATTCGGACCCATTTAAATTTTTTACTCATTGTAGGCATTTTGTAAGATCCAAAAAGTTAATTTTTTTTTTTGCTGAATAATGTACACTCTGCACCTCATCTTGAAGGAAAAAACAGAAATGTAGATATTTTTGCAAATTTATTAAACAAAAAAAACAGAAATATCACATGGTCATAATTATTCAGACCCTTTGCTCAGTATTGAGTAGAAGCACCCTTTTGAGCTAGTACAGCCAGGAGTCTTCTTGGGAATGACGCAACAAGTGTTTCTCACCTAGGTTTGGGGATTCTCTGCCATTTTTCCTTGCAGATCCTCTCCATTTCCCTCAGGTTGGATGGTGAATGTTGGTGGACAGCCATTTTCAGGTCTCTCCAGAGATGCTCAATTGGGTTTAGGTCAGGAATCTGGCTGGGCCAGTCAAGAATGGGCACATTCTAGAGCCACTGCTTTGTTATTTTAGCTGTGTGCTTAGGGTCATCGTCTTGTTGGAAGAAGAACCTTCGGCCCAGTCTGAGGTCCAGAGCGTCTGGAAGAGGTTTTCATCCAGAATATCTCTGTACTTGGCCGCATTCATCTTTCCTTCAATTGCAACCAGTCATCCTGTCCCTGCAGCTGAAAAACACCCCCATAGCATGATGCTGCCACCACCATGTTTCACTGTTGGGATTGTATTGGGCAGGTGATGAGCAGTGCCTGGTGTTCTCCACACATATCGCTTACAATTAACACTAAAAAGTTCCATTTTTGTCTCATCAATCTTTGCAAACTGTATGCGGCTTTCATATGTCTTGCACTGAGGAGAGGCTTCCGTCGGCACACTCTGCCATAAAGCCCCGACTGGTGGAGGGCTGCAGTGATAGTTGACTTTGTGGAACTTTTTCCCATCTCCCTACTGCATCTCTGGAGCTCAGCCATAGTGATCTTGGGGTTCTTCTTTACCTCTCTCACTAAAGCTCTTCTCCCACTATTGCTTAGTTTGGCTGGACGGTCAGGTCGAGAAAGAGTTGTGGTCACCCCAAACTTCTTCCATTTTAGGATTATGGAGGCCACTGTGCTCTTAGGAAGCTTGAGTGCTGCAGAAATTCATTTGTAATCTTGGTCAGCTCTGTGCCTTGCCACAATTCTGTCTCTGAGCTCCATGGGCAGTTCCTTAGACCTCATGATTCTCATGTGCTCTGACATGCACTGTGAGCTGTGAGGTCTTATATAGACAGGTGTGTGCCTTTAATAATCAAGTCCAATCAGTTTAATTAAACACAGCTGGACTGCAATGAAGGAGTAGAACCATCCCAAGCATGATTAGAAGGAAAGCATGCGAGTTAAATATGAGAGTCACAGCAAAGGGTCTGAATACTTATGACCATGTGATATTTCAGTTTTTCTTGTTTAATAAAGTTTCAAACATATCTAAATATCTGTTTTTTTCCTTTCAAGATGGGGTGCAGAGTGTACACTAACGAGCAAAAAGATGAACTTTTTGGATCTTACCAAATGGCTGCAATTAAAGAAAGAGTAAAATATGTGAAGGGGTCTGAATACTTTCCGTACTCACTGTATATAAATCGCATGACTCAAAGAAGCTCCTATCCTCAAAATAGAAAGTGATGTTCAGCGCAGCTCCTTCTGGATGTTGTAAGTAAGGACTTGATTTATCTACTGTATTTTTCAGACTATAAGATGCACCGAACCACAAGATGCACCTAGATTTTAGAGGAGGAAAATAGGAAAAAAAGTTTTAAGCAAAATGTGTGGGCTAAAGTGTACTTTTTTATTGGAATCATTTTGGGATACATGCCAATTTTTGATCACATTTTGTTAAAAATTTTGGGAACGTGAAATGACCAAGTACATGACCGGATTTTGAATTGAGGTCCTTGGTGATGATTTACAGTCATATTGTAGCGGATTCAAAGTACCGAATCCGCTTAAAAATATGACAGTAAATCAATGTCGTGTAGATGTAGCATTAAATAAAATTAGAACGAAAAAACATACTGGTCTGCTATAACATGCACCATAAATCCTTTACTTACATCATCGTTCAGAGCTATTGACTTCTGAACGGTAATGTAAAGGAGTGGCCATTCAGCAATAGAACAACAGAGAGATGAAATGCTCTAACAGGGGACTGGAGGAAAGTGAGAATAGGCTTCTTTTTTAAGTGAGGCACCAGGAATTGTCTATTAGTTTTTTTTAGGAACTGGACAACCCTTTTAATGAGATATCAACTGCTTAATGTTAGGTTTTATTCTTTTTAAATCCACATGACACAGTTTACTTTAGGAAAGCAACTGTAGAATACAGCCCTGGATTGCTTAATTAAAGAGTACCTATCACCTCCACACAGACACACATAAAATTATAGTAGATGAAATTATAAGACTTTTTTCCAAAACATGTCATTAGCAAATCAGAGCGTTTACCTCAGTATTACAGGGACATAGGTTTTACTTTCACTTTCTTAGGCAGAGATCGTTATCTAGGAGGATTAATTCTATGCGAGATACCAACTGTGCAGGGTGAGCTGAGGATATAGCTGCTTGTACAGGGTAATCTGAGTCTCTCACTACATACAGTGCAGCAGGCACAGCATACTGAGAACATAGTGTGACAGGGTTTACCTGTTGCTTCAAGCCTCCTTCTCCATAGCACACAGGCATCCACTGATGCTGGTGTTATAATATCCAGCACAGAAATAGGAGCCCAGAGCCTGCCAGTGGGCACACATGATGTAGACTTTCTGGCTTCCCTTTTCACAGTGGACTCTCCCAGCTCAGAAGCAGTTAGTTTAACATAGCTGTCAACATAGTGATCTATCAAGCTGCCAAGTGCCCACTTGGGCCAACTTCAGTCCTGTCTTACAGGGCCAGCACTTTTTTCTTAAACCATTCAGCGGTGGACTTTCTTGTCTGGATCAGTGTCAGGCTGCATAACCAAAGTGCGTTGCAGCTTGAGGTAACAAACAGATAACCTGACGTTATCCTTCAGTATTTGTTGGTAGACAGCAGAATTCATGGCTCCATTTATCACAGCAAGTCTTTCAGGTCCTGAAGCAGCAAAACAGCCCCAGACCATCACACTACCACCACCATGTTTTACTGTCGGTATGATGCTCCTTTTCTGAAATGCTGTGTTGCTTCTACACCAGATGTAATGGGACTTATACCTTCTAAAAAGTTCCACTTTTGTCTTGTCAATCCACAGAATCTTCTCGAAAAAGTCTAGGGGATAATCAAGATGTTTTTTGGCAAAATTGAGATGAGCCTTTATGGTTTTTTTGCTCAGCAGTGGTTTCCATCTTGGAACTCTGCCATGAAGGCCATTTTTTCACAATTTCTTTCTTATGGTGTAGTCATGAACACTGACCTTTGCTGAGACAAGTGAGGCCTGAAGTTCCCTGAATGTTGTTGTGGGGTATTTTGTGACTTCTTGGATGAGTCATCGCTGTGCTCTTGGGGTAATTTTGGACGGACAGCCACTCCTGGGAAGATTCACCACAGTGGTTTTCCATTTGTGGATAATGGATCTCACTTTGGTTGTCTTGAGTCCAAGTGCTTTAGAGATGGCTGTATAACCTTTTCCAGGCTGATACATCTCAATTACTTTGTTTCTTATTTATTCCTGAATTTCTTTGAATCTCCTCATGATGTCTAGCTTCTGAGCATCTTTTGTTCTACTTCAGTCAGACAGGTCCTAGTTAAGTGCTTCCTTGCTTAAGAACAGGTGTGGCCTGGGTGAGGCTGGATAATTGATCCCAGTGTCCCAAAGATTTGAGAAAATACAGTTAATTTATATTTTAAAGGGGAGGGGAAGAGCAATGACTTTTTCACAGAGGGCTCTGTAGCTTTCAATTAGTTCTTCCCTTAAAGGGGTTTTGCCACGATCGAATGTTGATGGGGGATCCTCCAAAATGGGTATTTAATCACTTTTTTAAATATATGTCATCAAAAAAAAGTGAAGCCTCTGAAAGCTACAGCCGCCCTTGCATTGTTTGAACTTCTTATCTGATGGCAGGGAACATGAACCAGCTTTGAAGGGACTGGGGAGACAGTTCCTGTGTCTTTTGTATAGAGAATCCACTGGTTGTAATGTAATTATCTGAGTAAACATGCAGACGCTCCCTGGCACTCTGCTCAGCCCTCCTCCGTCTCCCTTTATGAAGGAATGAAAGAAGGCTGCCTGCTGAGCTTATCTTCTCTCCTGAGCAAATAAGAGGGAGAAATAAAACGTATATAGCTTCTGCACAATACAGTTATCCCTGTGGGTTAGCAAAACAATGTTTGCTCAACTACAGAGACTGAGTATCAGGAGCGTGCATGGGAAGTGGAGTGATGACATCACAGAGGAGGTACTTGTTTTTTTTAAACACAGAAACACAACGCCCCTTTTTCAAGTCTCAAGAGAGGAGTATCAGCCTGTTAGGTAAGGAACTCACTTCCTGGCAAAACCCCTTTCATAAAAAAGACCCTCATTTAAAAACTTCATTTTGTGTTTAATTGTGTTATGGTTGTCTAATATTTAAATATGTTTGGTGACCTGAAACATTTAAGTGTGACAAGAATAAGTGTGATAAGAAATCAGAAAGGGGGCAAATGCTTTTTCATACCACTGTAGGTGCATTTTCTAAGATTTTGGATTATCTATTCAATGTTACACGTTTTAAAACACACTGTAGATACTATAAATTATTATATAAGCAAAAATAACAGTACCTTAAAAAAATACATTGGGTAACCCCAAATGAATATATTTCCATAAAAAAATAATATGGGGGCTTTTGATTTGCCTGGCCGACCAAAAAACCACGAACTGCAAAAGAAGAAACAAATAACCTTTTTAAAAACAAATGCAGTAAATTACATATAACATAAACAGTAAGAAAGCAAACATTTAAAACAAGTGATGGCACATTGCTAAGCTATGCTCTTGCTTTTAACTGCATGAGAAAATGCATGTAAAAACACAAAGAACCTCATTCTCTAAAGTGGTTGCACCAGAAAAGTGTCTTAAAATACCCCAAAAAGTGGAGCATTTTTAGTGCAGCATGTTCCAGACACATTTATTATGGACTTAAGACACTTTCTACACACTGCTCGACATTAGGGCATGGCTTAACAAAAAGTGTATGTGATAAAAAGTTGCGGGAAAATGGGTGTGACCACGATGCATCACACTGTGTCAAAAATGCGCCAAACTTCTGCAACATTTTTGTTGGGGATGCATTTTAAAGATTTCACTGTGTGGCATAAATGATATTTTTATTCTACAGGTCAGCACAACAAATTTATAGAGTTTTAGTTATGTTTTAATACTTTGAAAAAGAAACCCTTTTTTATTTGTTAAATGCGCATTGCAACAGCATTTTCTGTGAAAAACTTTTTTATTTTTCACCCACAGATCTAAGTTAGGGCTCATTTTTTGCTGGCAGAATTGTAGCTTTTATTAGTGCCATATTGGGATACATGCAACTTTTTGATCACTTTTTATTCCATTTGTTGAGGATGTGAGGTGATCAAAAATACCCGCATTTTTTTTTCTACAGCGTTCACCATAAAGGATAAGTTTTGTTATATTTTCATAAACTGGACTTTTACACATGCACCAATGCCAGTTATGTTTCAATTTTTTTTCTTTTTTATCTGTAAACCGGCAAAAAAATGTGTTTTGAACTTTTAATAAAAAAAAAAAATTTATAGCTTTTTTTTACTTGCACTTTTAGTCCCCCTACAGTTTTTGCGTTACACAGTACTGCAATTGTTGTACACAGTCTAATCACATTCTTACTTCCGACGTTGGCAGCATGTAGCTCATGCTGGCTTGGTAGGTGTGCAAAGTAATACTCTAGGCCAGGGATTGATGAGGTGAGTAATACTTATTTTATTTTTTCCCAGTCTGCTGTCCTTTTGTCTTTTTTTTTAATAATCCCGCCAGAAAAGGTCAGGCACTCTATTCAGTTCAAATAATAGAGGTGAAGCTAACAAGAAATACAGTGCACTCATAGATCTCCCTGTCTACTCCCGTCCCCTCTCTCAACAGTAACTGATGGCCACTATGTATCTGTATGTATATACTGCAGCTATCAAGCCAAGGGTGATAGAGGAGCACTCCCCTCTTGAATACCGCAGATTATAAATTGGACTATATGTAAACTGTAGATAACTACGCAGTCAAGTCACATTATTATGACCACTTTTTTCTTTCAATATTGGCAGACAATAGCTTATAAAGGAAGTCTCGTGTTTCAGACTCATTTGGCGGGCATACAATGTGTGTGATAGGCTGTCTCCACACATATATATCCCTTGTTGCTGTCATGTATAGAAGGGCTGACTTAGAGTTGCAAAAAGGGATGATTATTGGCTGTAAGGTCAAGAATGTAAAACTGAAACTGCGCTGTTTGTGAACTGTTTGCATGCTACTGTGGTGAAAGTGTATTGTGAGTGGACAAATGGCACCAGGGGTATAAAAAATGTGAAGCACCTTGTGCCATTGATGTTAGAAGTGAACATCGGTTGTTAAGGTGCACCAAAATGAATCAGGGGGCTACCGGACGTGTCTAAAACAACATTTCAGCAAACTGCACAATGTATGGGGCTCTGGTACAGACGGATAATTACCGCACCTCTGCTAAGAAAGTTGCATCAGCAGAAAAGATTTTAATTTTCACAGCAATATTGGAACTGGACATTTCTGATTGGCAAAGGGTTGCTTTCTCTGATAAGTCACATTTTCTGCTCCACTAAACAGATATTTATTGGTAGCCCAAGTGAGAAACATCAGAGTATAAACACCCTGCAACTATTGCTGGAAGAAAACAAGCTAGTGGTGGCAGCTCTATGGCCTGGGAATTTTTTTTTTGGCATTCACCAGGCCAACTTATCCATATAGAAGACTGGGTACCCTCAACCTACTTGGGCAACAGAATGGTGTAGCATTTAAGGGTATGTTCACACGATGTACTGCGGCGTGTACTGTATGCGCCGCAGGACATCGTGTGATTCGGGAGCTTACGCTAAGACGAGCGTCCTCCCGCAGCACGTGGGGGCCGGCAGCCCACCAGTCCCATTGACCTTCATTCTTCGTGGCAAGTATTCGCCGTGAATAATTGACATGTCACTTATCTCCCCGCGCATACAATACGATCGTATTGTACGAGCGGGGAGAGGAGGCGTGATCCATAGTTCTCAATGAGAACTATGGATTACCGTAATTTCAGAAACACATGTCACCCATATTAGAGTGCAAATATGCGGTGAAATGCGTGCCGAAATTACACCGTGTGAACATACCGTAAGAGGTTAAAAGGTCAGGACTGGCATAATCTTTGAGCATGGCTGCTAGTGGCAGATCACAGCTGTACGGCTATGTTCACACGGCTTACCTGTGGTACGTATTTCCGGCCCGAAATTACGCGGTGTGGACGGGGGCTGGGCGGGAGCGGGGGAGTGAGCGGGGGGCCGGCACTTCACCGGCCCATTGACTTGCATTACCAGCGGCGCGTATACGCCGCTGGTAATTCGCATGTCACTTATCTCCCGCCGGCGGATTCGCCGAGCAGGAGAGGAGACTTTAAACCATAGTTCTCTATGAGAACTGTGGATTACCGTAATGAATGGGCCGTTTTCAGCCCATAATGTGCGCACTTCGGCGCGTAATTACGGACAGAAATACGGCCCATTTTAAGCCGTGTGAACATGGCCTAACAGTTATAACAGTTATAACTTGCTGCATGTGCAGCAGGCTCAGAGAGTGAACCTGTTCCAATACCTCCTTACCAACGCTATACTGTAAATATACAGCATATGTTAGTAAAGGGTTAAATCTATTGGCAAAGTTTTTTTGACTGAAAAAACCTGAACTAATACACATAAGTGTTAATGAGTCCTCAGCCTGCGATTATATGCTTTGACTTTGCGTTTCCAAAAACCACAAATACCAGTCTTCAGTTTGAAATATTGCCATGATCATATGCATCATTAGGGTTCGTCACATGTCCAGATTTTTTCGATCTGTTTTACTTCTGTTTTGCATTGAAAAAACTTGGCAAGTATTATTCACATTTCTGTTTACAAAGCCAGAAATGGAACAAGCCATAAAATCTTATGTCCAGATAACACATTTGTATTTGATTTATAATTTTACACAAAAGTGTAAATAAGGCCTTACAACTATTCTACACACTAGGACTGGTATATTTTAACCAATTAGTACTGCAGTGAAGAATGAATGTTGATTAAACAAATATTCACTTTTAATTTAAAATACTCTTTTTTGTTGCAATTGAACTTTCAACCATTAACTTTTATTCATAAAAGGGGTGTTTTCATCTATTAAGTCACTGTCTGTGGCCAGTTCTAGGTGAGCTACAAGCCAACAACACAGAAAGGGGATCTGACTGTGCTGATTAAGTTTTCCTTTTTTATTTTTAGGCCTTGTTCACACGGCTTATTTGGCCGCGGATTGGCGCCGTACTCCGCGCCGGATTTGCGCTGCAGTACGGCTCCAATCCGTCCCTGTCATTACGGTAATCCACAGTTCTCATAGAGAACTGTGGATTCCGTCGCTCCTCCCCGCTTGGCAAATCCACCGCGGTGGGAGAAAGTGACATGCACATTATTTACGCCGCGTACGCGCCGTAAATAATGCATTGTCTACGGGGCCGGCGAGCAGCTCCCCCGCCCCGCCCCTTATTCAAGCCGTAACTGCGGGCGAAATCCGTGAACATTGCCTTATGGGATTTACGAACATAGCTAAGCACATTCGATCAACTGTATACAGAACTCCCATAGAAAAGAACAGATGAACTGCGCAGAAGTGGTCATCTCACAAGTCTGTGAGCTAGTCTTGAACCAGTCAATGGCTCTGGCTTAAAGAGACAGGAACACCCTTTTAATTACTTTTAGAATTATGTCCAAAATTGTAGCAAGAAGGTAACAAAAAATATCAATCACCTCCAGTTAACCTTTGCATGTTGATGTTTTGACTGCATAATAGCGTTTTGCAGAAAGGAAACAATTAGTTTTGATTTACGTCCCTTAGCCAGGAGTAATGGGGTGTTTCTGTTGTTATCTTTACTTTCCAGATCAACTCCTTCCTAGAGGGAAAAACAGATTTATTTCTGTTACAAATGAAAAGATGTAACTACAAAAGTAATAAAAAAAACACTGAACATACAGGTGAAAAAAATATTGAACATTTCACCATTTTCTAAATAAATACATTTGAATGGTGCTATTGACGTGAAATTCTCACCAGATGACGATATCAACCCATCCAATCCACACAGGCAAAGAAATCAAACCATAGATGTCCATAAATTATATGTAATAATGAGAAATCACACAAGGAAAATGTATTGAAGAATGAAGAAAGAGACATTTAAAAAGTCATGGAAAGTCATAACACCTGCTGAAATCTATCAGTAATATGAAAGCAATCCACTTATTAAAATATTAGCTGGTTCAACTGATGGCCCATAAAACGGTGTCTCACACAAGAAACATCTCATGATGGGTAAACCAGTGAGCTTTCTCAAGACCTCTGCAACCTTTTTGTTGCAAGCCATACTGGTTCCAGTGAGCACTGTTGGGGCCATAATTCGGAAGTGAAAAGAATATCAACCTGGTGCTCCCCTAAAGATATCACACAGAAGAGTTGTCCATCTGTGGAGAGCTACAGGAAGACTTGGAAGACTATCTGTGGAGAGCTACAGGAAGACCTGGGATCAGCAGGTACAATTGTTTCAAAGAAAACATTAAGGAAATCACTTAAAGGGTTTTTTTCACTACAAAGATTAGCTTTCATTATGTAGGGACAGGTAATTGAAGACTTTTTCTAAATACATTAGTCTTTTGATTTTACTTTAGTCAGGAGATAAAAGAGATTTTATGTGCTCTAAGTGCACACAGGTTTCTCTGGTTACATCCATAATCTCCCTTACTGATTATACAGAGTACATGAAGTGATGTTGCCATGGACAGAACTCACTCTTGGAGAAAACTCATTATCTCTAACAAGATTAGCTTTTGTTTACAGATAAACAATTGTTTCCACTCCTCAGAGCACTTGCAGCTTTTGTTTACTGTAGATGAAATCTTCTGTACTTACATCAGCTAGTTATAGGCGAGCTAAATATGATAATCACTACTATTCAACCACCCACAGCCTGACAAAGGCAGAGTGAAAGAAAATGTGGCTGTAACTGTGAAACTGCATGGTGAGAAATCCCTTTAATCTCTATGTCCTGTATGCATGCTCACCATGCAAGACTCCATTGCTAAACAAAAGCATTTTCAAGTGCATTTAAAGTTTGCTCAATAACATTTAGACAAGGCTGTGAAATACTGGGAGAATATGGTCTGGTCAGATAAGACCAAACGTGAACTCTTTAGATGACATAATACACATCTTATTTGGAGGCCAAAAGGTGCTGCAGATCACCGCAAAAATACCATACACAACAGTAAAGTTTGGAGGTTTAAACATCACGGTGTGGGCTGTTTTTCCTTATACTGCACTGGCCAACTTTATATAATTGAAGGAAGAATCGATAGACAAATGAACTGAGACATTGTTTTGATACAAATCTGCTGCATCTACCAGGATGATGAAGATGAAATGAAGGTGGACATTTCATCAAGACAATGATACCAAACACACGGCCAAGGAAACTCAATTGGTTTCAGAGAAAGAAGATAAAGCTGCTAGAATGGCCCAGCCAATCCCCTAACCTGAATCCAACAGAAATTATATGGAAGGAACGAAAACTCAGAGTTCATAGAAGGAGCCCACAGAACCTCCAGGATTTGAAGATTGTTTGTGTGGAATAATGGGCCAAATCCTACCCCAGCACGTGACTAGTTTCTCCATACAGGAGACGTCTTGAAGCTGTCATCACCAACAAAGACTTTTGTACAAAGTATTAAAAAAATTTCAGTGAAGGTGTTCAATACTTTTTCCCTTTATCATTCCTCATTATTGCACATAACTTCAACTATGGACAACTTTGATTTGATTTCTTTCCCCGTATGGATTGGATGGCTTGTTACCGACATCTGGTGAGAATTTCATGTCAATAGCTCCTTTAGAAATAAATTTACTTAGAAAACTGGTGACGTGTTCAATACTTATTTCACTTGCTGTATTAACATAGTTTGTTAATTGATGACCATGATACCCATGTGCCATGCATATTTATAGAAAAGACACATATGTATGTTTTTCTCACTATCCGACATGAAATCAGAATAAACCTTACCCGTTTTAGGTCAATTAGGATCAACAAAATTATTTATATTTGCCAAATGCCACAATAATGAGAGAGAGATAATTTTTAAGGCATTTTTATTACTTTCTGCAAAATCAAACGTTTACAACCATTCATTAGCATTTGGTAGCATTGCCCTTAAACTGTATGACTTGGCTCAAAGATTTTGGATATCCTTCCACAAACTTCTCACAATAGTTGGTAGGAATTTTGATCCATTCCTCCTGACAGAACTGGTGTAACTGAGCCATGTTTGTAGGTTGCCTTGCTTACACCTGCCGTTTCAGCTTTGACCATAAATTTTCAATAGGATTGAGATCGAAGCTTTGTGATGGCCACTCCAAAACATTGACTTAGTTATACTTAAGCCACTTTGTAACCAGTTTGGCAGTAGCTTCAGGTCATTGTCCATTTGGAAGACTCATTTCCGCCCAAGTTTTAACTTCCCAATGCGCATGTAGATTCACTACATTAGGATGCCGGGGACTCAGATTGAGCCTTGGCTGCTTTCTCATTCGGCTGCGGCTGGTTCCATACATTCCCCACACACACGTCCGTGACATATACGATTAAGGTCACTATGACCGAAACGTAAACCATCTAATATGTCAACGGAAGTGATTCACTTGACTAGAGCTTTTATGTCATGTAAATAAATTAAATTGCATCACGAAAATCTCTGGGAGTGCTGCTGATAATAATCATACCATTGCTGCTCCTATATACTTAATGGTCTTTATACAAGCCTTAACTTCCTGTCTGATGTCTTGAGATGTTGTTTCAGTATTGCCACATGATCTTCTTTCCTCCTGCAGTAAAACAACCCCACAACATGATACTGCCCACACCGTGTTTCACAGTTGGAATGGTGTTCTTAGGGCATGTTCACACGACAGATTTGGCCGCGGTTATAGCCGCGGGTTCCGACGCGGTTTCTGCGGCCAAAACCGCGGCCAAACCGCGCCTAGTTTATTAACATGGTTTCCTATGGGAAACCACGTTAATTTTCATTACGAGCTTTCGGCTGCGGTTTGGGGGCGTCCCAATGCAGTGAGCTTTTCTGTCATTCCCCTTAGCACAGGAGTGTCAGCAAGGGGAGGGGTGCTGCCAGGTTCACCTGTGTGTGCCTGCCTGGGCGGGAGGGCTGTCTTGAGTGTGAGAGGAATGTGAGGGTGTGCTAAAAGCGAGGGGATGCAGTGTTCCTATATCCCCTGCTTGCTTACAAGTCTCCACGTCTCCAGCAACACACAAGGAAGCTGTTACTATCTGAGGTTTGTCGCACAATACAGGAGAGCAAAAGTACAATGCTGGACTGTATAGTATTAGGATAGTCAAGTTCCCCTTCATTTTATAATGTAACAACGGTCATATCCCATGTCAATCTATCTGTGTACCAGAGCAGAGAAGCGGCACACACGGGTTTTTAACCCAGGCAGCAGGGACACAGAGCCGAGTCCCCCCCCCCCTCCCTTACTACAGAACATTCGTGCAGGAGGGCTCTCTGCCCCGCCTGTCTTCAAAGGTATGAGTCATTCAACCGACCCCCAGAAAGATAAGGTCAACAGGGGGCTACTATAAAAAACTTGAGAAGCTAAAGTGTAATACAACGGGCAACTAAAAAATCAGTTGGACATTTGAAATAACATATTTGCAAAGCTGCTTTTTTTTTTAAAAGACTTTTAATTAAAACCCCTCATTGTAGCGAGACCCCTTTTTAATATTCACACCCCGGGGGTTTGGCTGCGGCTTGGGGGGCCGCGGCCAAACCTGTGGTGTGGAAAACTCTTTTTCATTTTTTGACAGGGAGTGCTCTGCACGGGGGCTGCGTGGTGCTGCCGCGGGTGTCGCCGCGGGTGGTGCGCGGCTGGGCCGCGGCTCGGTTTGCCTCTGCTATTAATTTGCATGGGGGAAAACCCTCGCCGCAAGCCGCGCCCCAAACCACGCCCCACCAGCACGAGACCCGCCAGCCCCCCGCCGCAAACAGCGTTGGGGGAGGTTTTTTGCGGGAGGTCCCGATGGGTTTTGGGCCGGGGAACCTCCGAACCAGCGGCCAAAAACGCTTTTTGTGAACGGGGTCTTAGGCTTCCAAGCTTCTCCCTTTTCCTTTCAAATGTAACAACGGTCATTTTAGCCAAATAGTTCAATTTTAGTTTTTTTAACCCACGGGCATGTCTCCAAAAATGTGGGTTTTTTTCCTATTGCATTTGCAAACATTAATATGGCTTTTATATGTTTCTTTTGGAGTAATGGCTTCTTCCTAGCAGAGTGGCCTTTCAGCCAATATTGATACAGTACTCATGTCACGGTGGATAATGATCTTACCAGCTTTCACTAGCATCTTCACAAAGTCTTTTGCTTTTGTTCTTGGGTTGGTATGCACATGTCAGACCAAAGTACGTTCATCTCTGAGACACAGAAGCCATCTCCTTTATGCGTTATGATGGCTAGGCATTCCCATCTTGTTTGTAGTTGCCTAGAATTGTTTGTATAGGTGAAGGAGGCACCTTCAGATATGTGGATATTGCACCCAAGGATGAATCAGACTTGTGCAACTCCACAATTCTCTTCCTGATATCTTGGCTGATTTCTTTACACTTTCCCATGATGTAACACACAGAAGCAGTGTGTTTCTGGTGTGCAATTTGTTTAAAGGCATAGTAATCTTGTAAACTTTTGACTTTGCTGAAAGTAATAAAAATGCCTTAAAAATTCTCTCTCTCATTATTTTGGCATTTGGCAAATATAAATAATTTTGGTAATTGTAATTGCTTTAAAATGGGGAATGTTTATTCTGATTTCCTGTCAGATAGTGAGATAAACATGCATATGTGTCTTTGTATATAGTGTATGTAAACTTCTGGTTTCAACCGTATATATCTAGCTAATGTCTATCTATCTATCTCATATTAGTCTGTCTATATATTTATTTATTTAGCATAAGTCTGCTTTCTACTTACAAATAGACATGCAAAGTAATAAAATAGTACTTTTCTTACTTGTTCACACAACAGCCGAACAGTGGGGAGATTTCCACTTAATACTGCTAAGTGTAGTGGGGTCTGCAGAGAAATAAAGTGTACACTAATAAAGACTTTAAATCATAATGGCTGAAAGCTGAACTCAGCCTAACATCTTCATTTTCTGCCTGTACTTAACAACAGACATACCTAAGAATAATATTTGTTACATGTATTATTTACTTTTTGCATACATTTTTTTTCCCACATACAGTATACAAACATTTCTATCTGCTATATAGTATTAAAATATTATTTTATGTTTTTTATAATTTTTATATATTATATATATTTTATTATATATATATATACAAAAATATATATATATATATATATATATATATATCTACACATACTCAGTGTATATACACAGTCAAGTAACATTATTGTGACCACCTGCTTATATCCAGAGTAACGTCTGTGTGCACAAACAGCAGCAACACGGGCTGGTAATGGCTCACGAAGGTCCTGGCAGATTGTTACCAGGTATCCCACTATAGACAATATCTGCAAGTAGTTTGTCTGTTCTCTCTGGGTTTGTGTGGGTTTCCTCTGGGTACACTGGTTTCCCTATACACTCCAAAAAACATACTGATAGGGCCATCTGGAATTTAGACTGTGAATCCCAAGGGTGACAGGGACCAATGTGAATAATGACAATTTCTGTACAGTGCTGTGGAATGTAACAGTGCTATATAAATAAATAAAATAAAGGAAGAAATCTGAAGCCATTCTGAGTGCAGTGCATTCCAGAGCTGCTGTAAGGAGCCTGGGGGAGGATCTACAGTTTGAATACAATGATTAAGGTGGTCCCATAAATGCTCAATAAGGTTCAAGTCTGGAGATCTAGGAGTCCAGGGTAGTACTTGGGAGTCTGGGTGAACAGAGTTAACTATGAGTATTTTTTGTTAGATTCTCCTTTATTATATGAACTGAACAGCGCGTCTGTAAAAAATATTTTGTACCAAGATAACACCTTACAATCATTAGTACCTCGACATTGCTAGGCTTCAAGCAGGATGCTCTCAGACAGTAGTGACCACTAAGCTTAGAGTGGAAAATTTTGCTAGAAGAAAAGCTATTCTTCACGCTGGAGAGGAGCGGCTTTTAAGAAGCGCTGATAGAATGAGTACTTGTTATAAACTCAACAGTTTATAACAAGTACTCATTCTATCAGCGCTTCTTAAAAGCCGCTCCTCTCCAGCGTGAAGAATAGCTTTTCTTCCAGCAAAATTTTCCATTATCTTCCTTTGGCGTCCTCGTGGCATCAGCGGCGGGAGCGAGCAGGAGCTGCTGTTCATTGTTCTGACTACGTTCAGAAGGCTGTTTAACGAGCTGTACCGGACGATGTACAGCCTAAATAGGTGAGCACCTTACCTTCTGATCGAGAGTCTTGTATATGTGCACGGAATCCCAGTTGCGCTTTTATTTGTAGTCTACCTCCACCACCCCGGAGTTTTCGAACGGAAGCACGGAGCGGAGAACGCTTATTGTCACTGAGCTTAGAGTGTCACAGAGTGTCATCAGCAGCTTGCAAAAGAGCTACAGAGAGACTGGAAGAGTCAAAGAAAGGCAAAGAAGTGGACGTCCTTTGTCTACATCAAACACTGATAATGGCTTTATTGTGAACAATGTCCTGCGAAGCCGTATGATGAATGCCAAACAACTCCAGGCATGTTTAAGGGAGGTGAGAGACAACCAAGTGTCACATCAGACCTTTCATAACCGTTTACATCAGCATGTTCTATGTGCTAGATGATCAGACCACACCACCAGGCACAGGCATCATTGTCTTGCATGGGGCAAGGAGCATCTACGCTGGATGAGGGAACAGTGGTCCTCGGTGCTGTTCAGTGATGAAAGGTGACTCACTATGAGCAGAAATGATGGCCACCAATGATGCTGAAGATGTTAAGGAAAGAGGTATATATCAGTCAGGTCAGTTGCTGCTCCTCTAGCACGCACACCACTCTTGATGTACATGGTTACAAAATGGTCTGACGTGACATTTGGTTGCCTCTCACCTCCCTTAAACGTGTCTAGAGTTATGAGGCGTCCATCATCCAGCTATTCAGGGCATTGTTTACAATGAAGCGGTCATTAATGTGTCATGTAGCCAAAGGCAACCTCTTCTTTTCCTTTCTGTGACTCTTCCAGTCTCTCTATATCTCTGCTTTGACCTACTGTTGACACTGTGTGACACTCTAAGCTCAGTGGTCACTTCCGTCTGAGAGCATCCTGCTTGAAGCCTCACAATGGTGAGATACTGTTGATCACTTGTAAGGTGTTGTCTTGGTCTCATGATGTCAAGATGTGAACAGTGTGATAGGGACGACTGTTTAAATCCCAATTAAAATTGATGCCCTAAATGTATTGGGTGATTCAGTGATCAAACACCTGTTGTGAATGTTCCAATTAAGCTCCTTGTCTGAGATCAGCAAGTTGTGCAAAAAGTACTGATACACTGTTGGACATATGTATTCTAAAGTTAAGAGATGGTCTCGTTTAGTTCATTTAAAAAAAATTACAGAAATTTTGTGATTAACCAAAAGCCAAATATCCCTACCTTTTTTGTGAGCAGTGTATATATAAGCCTTAAAGGGTTTTGCAATGGAGCAGTTCTACCCATTCTTTATTATGACAGTTACAAATATAGCCTCAGCTATACTCATAACTCCCATAGAAATGAATGGAGGGAGGAGGAGTAGGAGCAAGCACAGCCATCTATCCATTCACTGAGACTGACTCATGGTGAGCTACTAACCAGCCTGAGAAAGGGATTTTGCTTCCTGGCAAAACTCCTTTAAATGCATTTTAAAGGGAACCTGTTCCATAGATTATGCCCCCCATGCTGAGGGCAGCACAAGCTAGTGTCAGACCTGCTGTTTTCAGTGCTGTTTCCCTTATTTTGTAAGATGCTGTAGTTTTCGTGTATTTAATGCTCAAATCTGCAGTTTTCAGCCAGAAGAGTCATTCGAAGAGTCCTTCAGAGTGTCGTTTTTTTTCAAACACGGCCAATCAGAGGCTAGCCCCGCCCACCTCAACTGATTAACCTATTACTTTGAATAGATAGAAACATGTGAATAACTGTCAGTGGGCGGAGCGAGCCTTTGGTGGGTGGAGCTAACACCTACTCATGAATAAGATTTGAGGGGTAAATGCTCTAAAACTACAGCATTTTACAGAATAAGGGGCACAGCGCTGGGAACAGCAGGTCTGACACTAGCTTGTGCTGCCCTCAGCAAGGGGGGCACAACTGATGTGACAGGTGCCCTTTAACTCGGTGTAACTAATGGTAGCATTAGGGAACAGTAAGGCTGCAAGTACACGCCAATCTGGAAATACTGCCTGGATTTTGACTAAAGAATCCGGCTGGAATTTTGTTGTCTTTTACATGGTTGAGGGGAACAGGTCTTCCCACAGCTTGTGGATTCGCCCGTCTCCCTCAACCATTGATGCACATCTTCTGCTCGAAGAATAGACACATTCTGAGTTTTAAGGAACGCCGGCGGTGTATGTAAAATAACGTCCGACAGAAAATCCCCGCAGTGTGAACTGCTGCACGGATTTTCTATTTAAGTCAATGTAAAAGGCTGATAGTCGGTTTACAGAGGGTTTTCAAATCCGAAAACTGTCTGTAAATCTGACTGAAAACTTTTCATAAGTTTAGCATTGTTTCTTTAATGTAGCCCTTTTTTGCAGGACAAGTTACATTTTGTGGTACATATAATTTATAGAATAACTTTACTATTTTTTTGGTGAGGGAAAGGAATAAAAACAGCAATTTTGCGATTTTTCGTTTGGATTTATATTTACAGTATAAAGCATAAATAATCCATTTTCTCTAACGGTCGTTATGATTCTAGCAATACCAAATTTATGTAGCATTTAGTGTTTTACTTAAAACACATAGTTACAGAGGGCAGCATGTATGTGTATAGTGGAGTGTAGAATATAACAGTATGTATGAAAGAGTGTTATGCACCAAATTTTGTCTCAGCCATGGTATGGATTTGTTTCGTGCCAAACTTTGGTGCATTCTTGACACATTCAAAAGTGTTGTGTGTAGTGTAGACTGCGCCAAGATTTATGCCAGAGTTATGCGCCAAGATTTATGCCAGAGTTATGCCAGTTTTTTGGCTCAAATTACCTGGCGCAGACCATCCAAAGTTTATAAGGCCAAAAAAAAGACAGACTTCCATCCAGCTCAGCCACTTCCATTCTCTTTTTCCATAATAATTTCTTCTTCTGATCCTTTCTTTTTTGATAGCCCTTATTAAGATCCTTTTTTTGTGGTATTATTTTAGGCTATATTTATTTTTTTAAATTCTTTTCATTTAGTGCTAAAAAAACAAATATAGAGAAATACAACCAATACGAAAAAAATGACCGTTCACACGGCGTTTTTGTAACTATTTGTAAATTTACGCTTCCAAATCAGCTTCGAAGACGCCCATTTAGAGGCATATTTTGAAGCGTATTTTAAAGAATATTTTGAAAAATCCTATCCCCCATTGTCTCCAATGGGGATTTTATGAGCGAAAAACGCTTCAAGAATTGACATGTCACTTATGTTTACGGCCGTAATTGCATCCCAAAAAAATGTTTACATTGTATTCAATGAAGGAAGATTTGCAGCTTGTCTGAGGCTGATTCTGCCCTGTTTTCCACCACGTTAAACAACTAAAATACGGCCCAAAAATGTTGTGTGAACATAATTGTACAATCAGATATATAAGACTTTGAGAAAAATCATGCATCGTCAGGTTTTGACCCCAATCTTTAGAACTATTTCGCTACCATAAGGGGAATGACATCATTGTGTACATTTCTAAAAGGAATTGAAACTCGCCAGGCATTCTGCTTGTTTCTTGTTAAATGTTTTATTTGTGATGTATATTGAAAAACTTCACTAAATGAGAATAAGAAAAAATCAGTCTGTGCACTTATTTCTCCTGGTTCAGAGCTGCCTCATCAGTGGGTAGAAAGCACTGACAGCAAACTTGGTCTATAGTGGGATCTTCCCTCCAGTACACAGCACATGCCATCTCTGCAGACCCCAGAGAAATGAACATACACTGTGAATTTTACAGCATGTGTCTATCCTGAGCAGCCCCAAGCTAGGCTGCTACCACTGCCCTGTGCCTGTTCCAATACTGTTCTGGCATAGGGGCACAAAGCCACAGATTACAATGATGAGAGTGAATAGGGGCCAGAGGCAGGACATTAACTACTTACCAAAGTACTTTGCCCAGGCTTTATTTTTATTTATTTAACCTCCCATTAGCCAGAACTTGTGGAAGAAGTTGCAGGGGAGAGATGTTATTCTAAATTAGTGGGTCCACCAGCATACAAACAACTGCCCAAACTATGCTCGGGAAAAGTAGTAATGACTTTAGCCCAAGCCCAGCTAGTAAGAAGTAGTCAGGGGATGAAGGAGTTGCATAAGAGAAGAAGAAAATCAGTGGATCAGTTTTAGTCAAAAACTGATCCACTCTTTCTGTGGGCTGTGTTTGTTATAGCAATTTGACCTCTCTCAAATAAACCAAATACAGGCAGTCCCCGACTTACGGAGACTTATGGGGCATGCTGGCACTTGTAGTTCCATGTTCCACAGCAGATAGTTGCTGTAAAACGACAAGTTCCAGCATCCCACAGCAACACATGAAGTGAAATCTTCTTAACAGGTACAGAAAGCAAAACAAATGTAAAAACCCTTCCCTGCACTTTCCAAAACTAAAAAAAACCTTTTGTGCTAGAGCTACATTTTATAAATATACCTGTTCCGACTTACATACAAATTCAACTTAAAGGGGTATTGCCATGATGTAATGTTGATGTGGGATCCTTCAAAATGGTTATTTAATCACTTTTCTAAATATATGTGATTACAAAAAGTGAAGACTCTGAGAGCTACAGCATTTCTCGATCCCCCTTAGTTACCTGAAAGCTTACATTAGACAGGACCAGAGGACCTGACAGGCCAGGCCGCCTTGCCTGAAACACTTCTTATCTGATGACAGGGAAAATGAATGAGCTTTCAAGGGGCTGGGTAGAGAGCAGTGTATGAGCCTGTGTCTTGCTGTATAGAGAATCAACTGTTGTAAAGTTATTATTGGAGTTAAGTTTTGAGACGCTCCCTTAGGGGCCGTTCACACGGCTTATTTCGCTGCGGATTGGAGCCGTACTGCGTGCCGGATTTGCGCTGCAGTACAGCTCCAATCCATCGCAGTAATTACGGTAATCCACAGTTCTCATAGAGAACAGTGGATTCCATCGCTCCTCCCCGCTCGGCGAATCCGCCGGGCGGGGAGAAAGTGACCTGCACATTATCCAGGCGCAATACGTGCGATGGATAATGTAAGTCTATGGGGACGGCGGGCAGCGCCCCCGCCCCACCCCTTATTTAAGCCGGAATTGCGAGCGCAATCCGGCTCGCAATTACGGCTTGAATACGCCATGTGAACACGGGCTTATTCCTCACTCTCTGCTCACCCCCTCCCTCTCACCCCTGCAGCTTTCATGACTCAGCATGATTTGTTTATATTCTACTCTGTGCTGATAAGGAGGTAAGTAACTCAGTCCTGGAAAAACCCCTTTAAGAACTAACCTACCGTCCCTATCCCGTTGGTAACCTGGGGACTGCCTGTACAGCCTATTTGTACTAGTATTACTGTATCTGATATTGAGCACAAACTCTGATTGAAGGGAAACATAACACAGTACAAAGGTGTTCATTCCTCTTGCTGTCTAGGTTTAGGTCCTTATATCGAGACATGCAGGGATCTGGTTAGATCTCACCAAAAATGGTTGTTAAAATAATTGTTTGCTTGGCAAATTGTGGACATGAGGGATACACTAAACCAAGAGGTATCTGCAGCCTTGGGATGTGCACACAATGAAATGTCTATGTGCTGGCAGGAGCCAAGGAGAATGGCCTTCATCAATTCCCATACACCACTGCTGCCCCATGTGAGTAACAGTACCACTGACGGATCACAATTTGACTGCATTTCCTAATACTGCCTGGCCTAATTATGCAGGGTTACAAGATCAGGAATATTTTTTTGGAGTTTGGAAACTATATGCAAACAGTCCTCTTTTTTGAGACTGTAGAAACACATTCAAGCCCAAAGTTTCTGTTGAAAACATTAACTTCAGGGAATTTGGCCCTTTAAATAATGTTTCCACCTATGTCAGACAAGCTGAATACTGAGAAGCATGCAGCGTGGACTAACTCTCTCACACTGTCTGCCAGAGGAAGCAGGCACACAGCCAGCATTCTGTTATGAGGGTTTGACAAGATATTCCATTACTTCTTTATTTAGGAAAGGCTACAAGCAAGTCATTCACTTCCGACTATCATCTTACATTAGTCAGCTTGGACATACAATGCTGGTCAGCTCATGCCGGGATTAGACAACTAGTATTCAAAAGACTACTACATTTTCACACCAAATTTTCAATTATAACCAATATAATTGCTCACACAGCTTATTTCGGGGCATATTTGCGGACGTAATTATGGACGTAATTACGTCCCGAAATACGTTTCAAAGACGTGTCAAATACATTCTCCATTTACTATGGGGATTTACATCGTGAAATCCGCCTCAATAAGTGACAGGGGACTAAATTTTACGATTGTATTTACATGGCGAAAATACATCGCGGAAATACTCCTCATGTGAACGACGAGGCGTATTTTACATTGGAATCAATGCTAATCTAATTGTTCATTATTTGAAAAGTATTTTGCAACGCATTTGCGGACGTAATTACGTCCGCAAACACGCACCGAAATAGGCCGTGTGAATATAGCCTAAGGCTATGTTCACACGGCTTATTTTGGGACGGATTTCAGTCCATAATTCATGCCGTACTGCGCGAATTTCGGCTGAAATCCTTCCCAGTCATTACGGTAATCTTCAGTTCTCATAGAGAATTATGGATTCCGTCTCCTCTACCCGCTCGCCATATTTCGTGAGCGGTGAGAAAGTGACATGTCAATTATCACGGCGGGAAACGCGTCGTGGATAATGAGGCTATGTTCACATGGCTTATTGTCGGCGTAATTGCTGGGACGGATTTCGACCGCAATTACGCCGTGTGCCATGCAGCGGGGGCGGGGGGGGGGGGGGGGGCAGCAGCTCGCCGGCCCCATAGACATTCATTATCCACAGCGCGTATGATAATTGACTTGTCACTTTTCTCTCCGCTCGTCGTATTGTGCGGTCGGGGAGAGGACACGTAATCCATAGTTATCTATGAGAACTGTGGATTACCGTAATGACTAGGACGGATTTCAGCCGTATTGCGCGAAATACGGCGTAAAATACGGAACGAAATCCATCCCAAAAAGGGCCGTGTGAACATAGCCTGAATGTCTATGTGGCCGGCGAGCTATGAGAACTGTGGATTACCGTAATTTCGGCGCAAATACACTGCAAAATGCACGTCGAAATTACCCCATGTGAACATAGCCTTAGGGTGCCATCAATACAAACCAGGAAAGCCTTTTCAAATGCAAGAAAGCTGATATTGAGGGACAATTTCTGATCATGCCCGTAATTCTTATTTACAAAAATGTACTATGTTCATGAATATAAGGCTATGTTCACACAGCGCAGTTTTGGTGCAGTTTTAACTGCGCTCCATTAAACTGCCTTTATTACCAGCAAACTTCTTTCACTTATCTAAACTGTTTGGAAAGTGAGTAATCAATTAGTTCGTTTGTAATCTATAAGACTTCAAACACATTAACTGGTTACTTACTTGAAACACCTTTCTGATCCATTTAGACAACTGAAAGAAGCTTGCTGGTAACAGAGGCACTTTAATTGGAGCGAAGTTAAAACTGCACCAAAACTGCGCTGTGTGAAAGCTCCCTTAGGCTATGTTCACACGGCTTATTTCGGGGCGATTTGCGGACGTAATTTCGTACGCAAATACGTCCTGAAATACGTTTCAAATACGTGTCACAAAGTGTGGCACGTATTTCGCGTCGAAATACGCCTCAATAAATGACAGGGGACTAAATTTTACGATCCTATTTACATGGCGAAAAAACGTCGTGGAAATACGAGGCGTATTTTACATTGGAATTAATGTTAATCTAATTGTTCAATATTTGAAACATATTTCGGGACGTATTTGCGGACGGAATTACGTCCACAAATACGCCCCGAAATAAGCTGTGTGAACATAGCCTTATATTCATGAACATAGTACATCTTTGTAAATAAGAATTATGGGCATGATCAGAAATTGTCCCCCAATATCAGCTTTCTTGCACTTGAAAAGGCTTTCCTGGTTTGTATTGATGGTCATGGATCCCACGACGGTAAATTGAGTGCCTGAAGCTTTATGTCTCTGTGCACAGTTGAACACTTTTTGGCTATCCCCAGGCAAAAACCATCTTTCACTTTGAGGGTTTGTTCCCACTTTTATTTTTGCCATACGTGTACTTAATGCATACACAGTGTGGATGTTGCATGTTTCGGCCAACAGACTGTGTGATTCAGAGAAAATGTTTTTTTCTTCTATGTGTATTGGGTTGAAGACCTGGTTGAGATTGGAGAAAGATCCATTTCCTCTCTAGTACTTGAGATAATTAGACTTATTAGTAGAAACCTGGGAGAGCTCCATAAGAAGGCTGTGAGTTCCTCAAACTCTCTTGCTCTATCAAACTGGGGAAGAATAGATGCTACCAACCTGGGGGAGCAAGGACCAGAGGATACTGGTATGACCACTACTGTTGGTGCACCTGAGCAGTAGCCCCAAACCACAGTTAGTGAAGGAACCTAGACGGACTAGGGAATATGTTGTTATTATTGTTCACTGACCTGTTAGGCTATGTTTACACGACTTAAAATGGGACGTATCTCGCCCCGTATTTTGTGCCGTACTGTGCGAAATATGGGGCGAGATACGTCCCAGTCATTATGGTAATCCACAGTTCTCATAGAGAACTATGGATTACGTCTCCTCTCCCTGCTCGGTGATGAGGTGACATGTCAATTATTTACGGCGTATACGCGCCGAGAATAATGAATGTCTATGGGGCCGGCGGGCTGCTGCCGCCCCCCCTCCCCCCCGCCCCGCACCCGTACACACGCCGTAATTGCGGGGTGAAATACGTCCCACAATTACTGCCGTGTGAACATAGCCTTACTGTGTGACAAATAAAAAGAATGAAAAGAATAAGAACCCACCTGCGGCATTGGAAAGACATGTATTGTTGTGTCAGAATCAATCTAACCAAGTAGATGCTGAACCTGAAAGCTAATTGATTCCTGAGGTGTCACAGTAGCGCTAGGTCCCCATTCACCCACTAAAGGACAAAAGAGTGTCTTTCTGGCTGTTATCAGGGTGGTATACCTTGACATACAAGTGGTTTAGACTTTTCTATACAAAAGGCCAACAAAAAAAACCCATGTAACTCACAGTATAATTTCTTTATTACCATTATGACCGACGTATGTCAGTGCTATAGAGTAACATGTGAAAGATATATATAGTAGGTATATATTAGGGAATAGTCCTGATGTATACTTGTAACATATACCTATAACGAGATGTGTGAAAAAGTATGCTTCTGCTGATTTATTAAGATAAGCAAAGATTTTCTGGTTATTGCTCATCCTCTCTTACTTCTCCACTGAAATAAATATGTATGTTTTGTGTGGGTGTTAACCGGTAGCAATTACAATTACACTGTGTAATTTACTGATTAACATTGTAGGTTGCTACAACAAGTGAATGAGATCAAGGTAGATATTTTTAATAAATATAAATCCTTAATTGTCTTGTATTTATTACACAGATCAGGAACACAAGATTTAGGTGATAGTGATAAATATGGAAAGCATAGTAGCAGTGTTGATAAAAAATCAGCACATGCATTTGCTTGGTTTTAGCTAGCACTCTACTTAGAGCTCTCTTAACATAATTATGGGCCCCTGGGCATAGCACTGTGGTGGGCCCTACCCAAATACATGGCATCACACTATGCCATGCCTCGAGCCCCCTCTCCCCTCAAGCACACCCATATTTTCACACTACTTATGTCTGGCAGCCTGCAGCCTACAAGACTATTTGGTAGGGCAGAGGGAGCCTTTGGCTCTCTTCTCCACCATTGTATTTAACTGTTTGCACATCTTAAAAACACACAAACCGCTAAATAAGCAAAGTCAACCAAGGGATCCAGGGTATGTTTCTTGTATTCCTGGGACATACATACACCACCTGAGGCCCCTATACTTGTGGGGCCCCCGGGCACCTGCCTAGTGTGCCCAATGGAAAAGAGTTCCCTGACTCTACTCTGTGTAGGCACACATTCGGTACAGATCTGACAGATGAAGTAGGTACTGAGGTGTTCCCCTACAAGGCTTGCCATTCGCCACAGAATCTAACCTCACATACTCAGTATCTGTATCCCGCTGCTGAAATGGGACTTATCAGCAGAGAGGTTTGGAGAGAAAACTATAACAACAATGTTATATTAGGAAAATGCAATCCTATAAAAGCAAAGTGGTTCAAATCTGGGGCTTCAAATTCATAAAAAGACACTCGGAGAAACTCGTGCATTTTCTCACACATTTTACAAGAAAGAATGATAATAGTTGACATTCCTGTGGTTAGAAACCAATCTCAATTTTGTTTCTGTCTTCCTGACACAGTAAGCTCCCATGCAATATATATTTTCTATTACTGTATAGTTCTTCACATAAATGCAATAGATTTACTGTTTCTATCTAGTGTAAAGTTGGATGTCTACAATGCACCAGATTTATCAAAGTGTCTCATGCTGTTTGATACATTTGTTGCATCTTTAGACTTCTGTAGCCTTTTTAGACAAACTATTAGAAAGTATATTTACTTCGCACCAAAATTCTACACTAGAGATGTACTGCAGTTCTAGTGCATAATGTTGCAATAAAACCATGCTCAATTTGTCACTGAATCACACCCACTCCTGGTTTAATCACACTTCTTTTAAATTGGTCACAAAGAGTGTCTAAAACATGATGATACAAACAATGAAACAATGATAAATGTGTCTGACTCAAAAGTGTGCCAGAATGCATTACACTTGTCATGTTTATGGTGCAACCACAATAACAGATGTAACCCACAATATTTACTAGCTAAAACTGAAAAATGTATGTCTATTTTTGGTAAGAAACTTGACTTTCCTTCCATTTTTTCAAGTTATCTACAGTAATTATATGTGAACAATAACGGCAGTCATTTTCTAATCATAAGAATGTTGCATTCTAAATCAATTATATGCTAAGGATGGGTATAACAGAAGTGTAGTGCTATAGATATGCTCCTGCTAAAATGTATCTGTCAGTTTAACATACTTCCCAGTGTAAGAGTAGCATTTTGCAGCTACAGGTCTGTACTACTAGTAGCCAAAATCTAGCAAGACCCCACTCCATGATGAAAGAGAAAAGGAAAAGAAGGTAGTACAGTTAAAAGAGTTTGTCCTCTTTATATTGTTTTATTATGTATAGGATAGAAAATCATACAATTTTATAATATTCATCTATTAAAAATTCTGCTCAGATACATTTTTATACCAATGCAGTAGGCCTTGTTAACAGGGCTACATAAAATCTATAGGGAAACAGAATAGAAATAATGGTGGGTTACTTATTATTAATTAGGTTATTACAGAACTTCTTGCCTGTGTCTACTTACTTGCATAATTGCTGTCTTTCTAGGTGATGTCATACTGTCAATATCAGGGACCCCTGGACACCAGGGGTTGCATGATATGTGTGTGGTGGTCACATGACTGCTTTGTCAATGCAGTTACTCAATGGTAGCCATTACTATAGACAGGAATTTGGGCTGTACCATTTTTTCTAGATAAGGGCCTATAGCATTAGTATACAGGAGATAAAAGTGCAGAAATGTGAATACATGTAAATTGGAAAATTGAATGATATACTATTAAAGACATAATAAGTAAAGGCATCATAAAGTGGACAAGCCCTTTAAAACAAGATTTATCAATACTGTCTGACACTTAGACAGTGTACAGTTAAACTAGGCGGTCTTGCACCACATTTATCAGTGTTGATAAATCTGGCAAATTTGTAGATTGTCTAGTCTAACTTTATACTTTCTATCAATTGGCTCATTTGATGCTAATTGTGCCAAAATGTTGGCACATTTATTTTTGTCGCATGGTGCTGCACACTTAGCTATGCCTCCTTTCTGGGAAGCAACACCCCTTTACTGATGTTATGCATCTTTTGTCAGACGAGACTTAGAAGTGTCTAGAAAATGTCTCAAACACATAAATGTGATGTAAAGTACATACGCCATTATTTTTGTCGCAATAAATACGGCCCAATATTTTCGAGTGATAACCGAATTTATAATGCGCTCATCATTCAAAGTTGTGCAACATTAGGCAAAGCTCTTGGTAAGGGCACAACCTTCTTAATCATGAGTTCAATAGCAGAAATCAGGTAAGCACTGTCACTGGCATCAAAAGAGAACTGGGGGTTTCACCAGCACTCTCCCATTTATTGTCATAATATTTATTATTGGTAATAGAACAGACACATAAAACATCTAAAACCATAGCTATCTTGCAAAAGTACTACTACATCAGGTGCCTACTGCTTGGAGTTATTGGAAAGAGAGAGCTGTTGAGACACCCTCCTGCCTGAACATTCAGTCCTCTCCTGATGGCAGCAGCCCCCATGGGGAGTGTGTACCTAAATGGGGATGTGTTACTATACCAAATTCCCATATGCAATTATGACAAGTGTGGGAAAGGCTTAAATTGACTTCACCCCTAACATTTCCCAAATACATGTCATATAAATAGAAATCAGTATTCCTGGTTCATACTAATTTGCATAAGCTCCTGCTTTTTCAGCTACTTTGTGCCTTCAGATGCTAATTAGATTGATTAGCTTCTCAAACTATGGAAGGACTTCTTAGGCTATGTCTACACAGTTAATTTAAAATACCGTCGGAATTCCAAAGGTATTTTAAGTTTTCCACGCCGTGCCGCCAGTACGTGGGCTGCATGGAAATCCAATGGTGGCCAGGCAGAATATACAACATGTTATTTTTTCCACCAGACGATTTTAGGTTTAGGAAACCCTCAGTAAAAATCTGTGCTGTGTACTACAGCACGAATTTTCTATTGACGGTTACACAGCACTGGGTACAGTCGGTACCGACCAAAATCCAGTGCTGTGTAGATATAGCATTACAGGGAAACAGGTTTTACTTTCACTTTGTCAGGTAGCCATCATAATCTGGTAAAATTCCATCTGTGGAAGAAACCAACTATGCAGGGAATGCTGAGGACATAGCTGCTTGTACAGGGTTAATCTGAATCTGAGTCACTACATACACTGCAGCAGGCACATCACACTGAGGATGCATAAGGACAATGGGTTTTACCTGTTGCTTTCAGCCTCCTCCTCCTCCATAGCACACAGGCATCCATATTACACTGCTGCTAGTGTAATAACATTCAGCTTGATTATGGCAACACAGAGATTCCCACTATATAGATGATTTACAGACTCCCCCTGCACAGTAGACTCTCCCAGCTCAAAAGCAGGAAGTTTCACAGAGCTGCCAACATAGTGAGCTGGCCCAACTTTAGTTCTGTCTTAATGGCCCAGCACTTTTTTAAACTGATATTTGAGAAAATGTTTATATTTTAGTCTTCTATTACACCATAAGGTTCTCTGGAGATGAGAGGTCCTCTTTAAGCATAGGACTTACATCAGTTTAGAATATTTTTTATATTATAAAGTGGCTCAGTGTATAAGGGCTAAAGTATAGCTCAGCTCAGTGTATAGGGGCTAAAGAGTTAATACTGTTGCCTTACAACGCGGGGTCCTGGGTTTAAATCCCATCAATGACAACTTCTGCAAGGAGTTTGTATGTTCTCCTTGTGGTTGTGAGGGTTTCCTCCAGGTTTCCCCCCAAACTTCAAAGGACATAAAGATAGGTTAATCTGGAATTTAGACTGTGAGACCCAATGGGGACTGGGATCAATGTGAATAATGACAATCTCTGTACAGTGCTGTGGAATGTAACAGCTTTATATAAAAGAATAAATTATGTGTGTGCAAATATATAATATTTTATAAAAAAAAATCACTAAACTAAGTAAAGCAAGTTGATTTTACTAAGAGTACCTTACGGCTTACCTGACCAAAATTGTCTGTATGCCTTGGATTAGCACCTGAGTATATGAGTAGGTGTGATAATTCACAGTAACCTAGATAAGATGGGAAATATGAAATTAAAATTAATAACAACCTGTATATCTGTAATAAAACCTACCATATCTTTAAATAGGTGTATTGTACACGATGAATACTACCCAATAAACTAACCATCAAATTAGATACAGACATAAGCAACAGAAAAGCCTGCAGTGTATAGGGGCATGGTACATATAAAGATCTCAAAATAGCTTTGCTATGTGAATGTACGTGAGCAAATCAACTGTGCCCCAGTTGTTGCCTCTGAGCTCAACACTCAGGAATTATAACACATTGTGCCTCATTTACCAAAACTGACTAACAGTAAGATTGTCTTTGTTGCCTATAGCAACCAATCAGAGCTCAGCTTTCATTTCTTACACTGCTCTGGAAAAATGAAAGCGGGTCTCTGATTGGTTGCTATGGGCAACAAAACAACCTTACTATTAGACAGTTTCAATAAATGAAGCCCATTGCAGCAGATTTATCAATACTGTCTAACTCTTCGGGAATGTTCACACGGTGTCATTTTGGTGCGCATTTCGCCGCGTATTTGCACTCTAAAATGGGCGAGATGCGTGCCAAAATCTCTGTGAGAACTATGGATTACGCTACCTCTCCCTGCTCGTACAATATGATCGTGTTGTATGCGCGGGGAGATACGTGACATGTCACTTATTCACGGCGAATACGCGCCACAAGTAATGAATGTCAATGGGGCCACCGCGCCGCGGGAGTACGCGTGTATTAGTGCCAGCTCCCAAAAGACACGATGTACGCCGGTGCGTACTATATGCGCCGCAATACATCGTGTCAACATACCCTTAGCCAGTGTAAATGTTGATAAATCTGCCGCATGTTTAGACCGTCCAGTCTAACTTTACACCTTCTCTTAGTTGGCTAACTTTATGCCACTAATTGTGTCAAAATTTTGGCACAAAGGAGGAGATTTATCTAGTGGCTAAATTTAAGACAGTTCTAAGTTAGACTAGACAGTCTTAGGCTATGTTCACACGGGCAAATTTCAGCGCACATTTCCCTTCGTATTTGCGCTCTAATATGAGCGAGATGTGCACCAAAATTAAGCCTCCTCTCCCCGGGCGTACAATACGATCGTATTGTACGCCCGGGGAGATAAGTGACATATCACGTAAGCGCCGCGACTAATGAAAGTCTATGGGGCCGGTGGGCTGCCGGCCCTCCTGCGTTGTGGGTGTACGCGCTGATCAGCGCGACTCCCAAACACCCGCCGTAATTGCAGGGCATACTGTACGCCCCGCAATTACGTCGTGTGAACATAGAATTACAATGCGCCACATTTACCATAGTGTTGATAAATCTGCCGCAGGTTAAAACTGTCTAGTCTAACTTTATACCATTGGCATACTTTATTCCACTAACATGTGCTTAAATTGTGGCGCATTTTTGCTGTATGTGGAACCATGCCCCTTTTCCCATAAAGCCATGCCCCTTTATTGTGCCCACAGCCCTTTTGTTGGACGAGGTGCAGAAATGTCTGGAAACTGTCTAAAACACAAAATAAATGTGGTGTACAGCTTTTACTCCATTATTATTTTTGGCGCAAATTGTGCCAGAATTCTGAGGCAACTCCCTTGATAAATGTGCCCCATTGTGTCGCACTCTAAGCCACGTCCTCTTTCGGTGAAGCTACAACCTCTATACCTAGGCTACACTCCCTTTGTCAGGCGAGGCGTAGAACTGTCTAGACAGTGTCTAAAACACAAAATACTCATGGTGTGAAGTATGCATGTCAGTATTTTCCTGGCACAATTGCCAAAATTCTGGTGCAATTGCCTTAACAAGTGTGCTCCATTGCGTTTTGCAAAGTCAACATACATCAGTGGCATGGACCATGTATGAAAAAAAATGATGGATTTCTTTTAATGCTAAGGCCCTACAAGGGACCTCATTTTTGCACAGTTTGTATATTAAAGGATTCTGCCTTCAACTGAACCAAAAATACAAATGTTCCTGCAAAAATGTGAAAAATCAGATTGTTTAATGCTAACTGGTACTGACTGATGAATCCGATACGGTCATAGGCCTGGACTTATGAAAAAGTTGCTACACTCGTTTTTAATAGATGCTTATTCAGCAACGTTCATGTTAACTCAAGTTTGGACACATACTGCTGTTTCAAATATTGCTCAACTAAATTGTCCTTTCCACCAAACTAACAGTGACTGGTTTAAATAAAAGCTTTACCTTGGCACTACTTTATTAAGTATATAAAAAATAATATAAATGGCCATTCCACAATTAAGTTATTACTGGAAAAGCTTGACTTTTATTGAGAACTTGTCAAAAATAACCCTTTAAATTCCTTTCCTTTATGCTGGCAGAGGTGCTGTTTTATGACAGCCTGTTATTTGGAGTTGGCGAACTACAGGGTACCACAAATGACACCTTGTGCTCTTTTGGAATGTCACTTGGGCAGTATGGGGTTAGAGCTCTAAATATAACAGTCAAGGCTGCCTTTAATAAATTACATACGTTTGGCAACATATTGGAAGTATTCTGTACAGTTTGGTCTACTGTCAAATTCATGATGCATTGCATTACTCGTCCTCCCCAGGCACATGTGTTTAAACCACTGAAAACTTGCTTAAGTCATCTGCTTGATTTACTTTTTCATTCTCCAGGGATTGGTTTCCATAGAATGCAATAACCTCTAGAAATACTCAGAAATCACATAACCTTGTTCTCTCTACTAATGTAACTGTATACTATACAACATAGAAAACAATTCAGTACGCATAGTGATGACACAGGACAAATACAGTATTTGCCCTTCAAGTTGTGTTTTGTGCTTTCATTAAAAATGCATGTTTTAGGTATTGTTTTCAGCTAGTAGGATGGAAAATAATAAGAAACTTATTTAGATGCTATTTTCAGTGCTAGTTAATCTCTATTGCCAAAGATATGTAACTTTCTCAAGGCAAACATTATTAATTGTTCAAAATTCCTGGAATCTGGGAAAAATAACGGTAAGTAAATATAGTGTCTATAAAAATAAAACAAAACTGAAAACCTGCAGAACTAAAAAATATTGATCTCAATAGCATAGGCTAATTAAGGTTAGGCTCACATCTGCATTGGAGGTTTTGTTTAGAAAAAAGTAGTGCTACTTTTCAATTAAAATTAAGTACACAATTACAGAAACCCAATAGGGTCCAATGGTTGCAAAGGTGTCTGTGATGTAACAGAACAAAACCTCCAATACAGATGTAAGCAGGGCCTAAGCGAACCAGTACTTGTACTCTCTGCTGTCAAATTTTAAAGGGGTTTTGCCACGATCTCATTTCATACCTCCTGTATCCAGCTCTTCAGCTATGTGTGCTCAGAAGGGGGTGTGTGTGATTTGTTTGAATTGCATATCATGTGACCCAGCAGGCTGACATCACCAGGCCTTTCCTATCTGTAGTCAAAGAAAGGTCTGTTTATGTAAAGCATTGTGAGTATCTGAAAGGTAAAGTTTTTGCCTCCAGGCACAAGAGTCTTAGGTACAAATCCCTGCATGAACCAAACCTGTGTTTTATTTTTCTCTTTCTCAATGCATGGACCTCATTGAGGTTTCTTTTTTATTTATTTGCACTGTTTGACTAATAAATAAGGAGAACAGAAGACAGGGGTAGATTGACAGCACCTGGGGTTTGAACACTCAGTAGCTGCTTGAGAGGAGAAGTGATGTCTGACCAGGACTCAGCTCTGGTCGTATCCCCTGGAGACGAGCTGTAAACAATGGATCACTAAGGGAGCAGCTAAAACAAAAATGGTGCAGAATTTTTAATAATAATGAAAGGTGAAAATGTTTTTATTTCATTTGCAAGCTTCCCACGTCAATTTTGTGGCAAACCCCTTTAAGTATAGTTCTTCCAAAATCAAGCATGAAATATTATATCCAGGATACATGTACAGGGCTTCAAGTTACAAAGGCCTTAGGATATAACATACAACATACAATGTATTTATCTGCTTCAATTACTTTAATCCTCACTTTGCATTATGTTGGGGTGAACTACAGGGGTTTCAGAACCAATTTTTCCATAGTTATGGTTGTCACAGAACTATTTAAATAGGTTTTATAACAGATAGAGTTTCTTTGGATATCACTAGGATATGCCATCAAAGTCTGATAGGTACCTGTCCCACCTTTGATACCCACACCTATCTAAGGAAAGGGCCTCAGAAAATTCCAAAGCAGACTGGAGAGCTGGCCGCACTTGCACCCAGCTCTCCAGTCTGTTCTATGGGAGTTCCAAACAGAGCTGAGCACACTGCTTGGCTTTAATATTGTATGTTGAGGGACCACTGTACTATAAGGTTTTTTTAAATGTTACTCTTTAATGGCTGCTCAATAATAAGATTAAATTCTAGTCCCCTTTGTGTCTCTTCTTGCTTCTTTTGGCTTGTTCTTGCACCAGTCCGTTCTTATCAGTCTCCTTTATCATAGTTATTTGACAAACCTTTGTTCCTTTTCTATTCCACTATTTTAACAAACTCACCCGGACATATAATAAAATTGTATGCCCAATAAAATAAAAAATAAAAAAATTAAAAATTAAAGCAAAGTGCAACACAGGGTGATAATGTAAGAATAAAACAATATTAGTTCCTAATTGATTGAAAATTGCTCATCCTCTAATCTTGAACGATGAGTAAAACATGAATAAACGCCTGTAATTCCTTGAAGCGGAATCTACCTTTCTTTGTATACTGGCTATGGACTTACCTCCACTGGAAATTCACTCAGCCAGCATTGCTGGCAATATCAACCATGAAAAACTGTCTGGGACTTCCTGGCTGAGGTCACTTATATTTTTCACCTTACATTATCAATGTATTATTTGTCATCATTTGTACTTTTGTACCTAATTATTTTAGTAAGGGTCAGTCAACACAAAAAACCTTTACAGTCACAATTTTACGTAGATTCGTTTTTTTATTTTTTTTGTTTTTTTTTAAAAAAAAACCTAAAAATCTGATTGCAAACCATCCCCATAGACCTCAATTGAAAATCTGGTTTGTAGACCAGACGACTTGGATATTCTTGAGGTCAGATTTAAAAAATGCTCGTTTAATGACATTAAATCCGGTGGAAAACAAATAGCAATGAAAACCGAGTCAAAATACTTGTGGGATGATGTGGTTTTAGGGTTCTGAATCCGATGAGTATTTTGACGTATGTCGTGTGGACTTATCTTTATTGTATTACCAGTTTGCATCCTTTTAAATGTATTTATCTGTGTCCGATGACTAAGACATTATTAGTTGTATAAAACTGTTCTTTCCTAACAGTTGTGCACTTAGATTTGATGTGTGTTTTTTATGTATAGATTTCATATATCTTATATACATTTTTCTTTTTCTTTATTCACAATGTGTTTTTTAGAAGTTTTTAACATGAATGATTACCTCTTGCAATATTTTATCATGATTAACTGCAAGGAACTCCACCCTTTGAAGGTGGCTTTTGTGTCCTATTTTAATTTCAACTGAGTGTATGTTTTAATATGTTCTTATTTTTCAGAAGAAGGAATTTGTATTCACAATATTAGAAAAAAAAAAGAAAATTTCTCATTTATTACATTGTAAACGGACGAGTACTCTCTGCCCTGACTAAAGGTAACCAGGCTGAGCGCGGTCCACAACTATGGTTTTTCGTTGCACTATTTATTTAATAAATAAAACTGTAACACTCCTTACATATGGTGTAATTTCCTACAGAGGTATAGCTACATTTTCATTTTCATTTTATGATCCGGGATCACAAACATTTGCTTATTGTTTTCTAATTTTAGAGCTGTTTGCATTCAAGTTACTGAACAATGTAGTAGAACTGCTACAATTATAACTTGTGGTCACAGTTTCAAGAAAGGAAGGAATGAGGAGGTGTAAAAAACCACAAGTTTAGCTCCAAATACGGAATTTGCGTGATCAGGACCCAGTGTACTTGGCACACTTCATTCCATATAAATGGGTGTATAACAGTCTAGTCTACCATAACTACTATAAGAAATAGAGCCTTGGTGTACCATATAGTGATTATACCCATGCCTGAAATTGAAGTAGGGAATTAAAGGGTAAATATAGGTGCCCGCTGAAAACTGACTCACAGTAATTTAGGTTACTCAGACACATAGGGCGACATGTATGAAATCTGGCGTTTAAACAGCAAATTTAATGCACATAATATTAGTCTAGAATGCGCCTGATTTATGAACACGCTCTACAGCGGGTCATAAATCAGGCGCATTCTAGCGCTAAGATGACATTTCTGGCTCAGGTATACCACTTTGAAAGTGGTTTACCTGTTCCAGCAGTAATGCGTCCAGAAATGCTGTAGCGAAGGTATAAATCTATAACGTCGCATAGTGCACCCCGCCTCCCTGAAATCAGGCGCATTACAAAGTGCTGCAGGTGGCCCCCGAGATCAGACGCATTACAAAGTGCCACGGGCACTATGAAATGCGCCTGATAATGGCGTGCGGGCCATTTATAAATGTAGTGAACGGGTCTGCACCTGATATCGGGCTGAAAAGCCACCAGATATCTGGCGTAGCCCCGTTCATACATGCCGCCCATAGTGATCTATGATTGAGTGATCTAAGTATGTATACCAGTTTTCTGGTTTCATTGAATTTGCAAAATTGCTTTTGGAATGAATACTATATTTAGGAAGCAACTTTTATTTGTGGCAGTAGAGTTGGAGTAGTGTCAAATCCAGGGGCGTAAAAATGAGATGGGGCCCCACCAATTAATGACAAAAAAATAAAACAGAAGCATAAGTAGCAATAATAAGAGTATAAATAATACTGCATATGTCAAAGAACCCACATAGTAATATTGGAGAGCAGAAAGCTAGGAAATACTTATTATCTACAAAAAGGAACAATGTTCTTGTGACTGGATGGACCCCCTCAACCTCTGGGCCCCATAGTAATTGCTATTGCTGCTCTGGCTAGAGTTACGTCAATGGTCAAATCCTCAGTGAGGAAACTATTTTGGTGTGTGGAAAAGGTGGGAATAATACAAGAATCATTTTGCTTCTTTTCTACTCTCCCCCACCAGCAAACTTGGCTGCAAAAATGAAACCAGAGAAAATGAACTGATGCCATTTAAAGGATCATACTGATATCAATGGAGATACATCTTATTATGTTATTCTGTTCTGTTGCCCTTACAAAAAAATGGAGAAACTTATGTGTGAACAGAGCATTATACAGACCCCAGGAATTATTTTAGATCTACAATCAATAGCTATAGCTAGAAAAGCGTATTACTGACTGAAAGTAAAAAGCTAAGAAGCTGATATTGATTTTTATGGTTGCTGAATTACGGTAAATCTTCACAGGTTACAGCCATAACAGCCCCTTTTATAGATTACTCAAAGTACTTCCTGTTAACTGAGTGAGAAAACATTCCTAGTTTTTTTCTCTGTTGTGTCTGCACATGTTAAGTGCAAGTTTTCAACACAATCATAAATTTGATGAGTACATGTGAGACTTTACAATATGTAATCATATGACTGACAACATTCAGTATTTTAAATTCTTTCAGTGGTGCTAAAACATAACTATATTCTAGCTTTAGCTATACAGTGGTCCCTCAACATACAATATTAATTAGTCCCAGGATGACCATTGTATGTTGAAACCATAACTCTATGGCAGGGGTGTACAACATGCAGCTTTCAGTGCCCTTCTGTACGACCTTCAGCCATCAAAACACAAATATCCTTTGTCTTTGCCCTGATACTTCAAAAAATAATATATTAATCTTTTGATAGCCATATTCCACTAATGGCGCTTTTATAGTGGGCACTGTACGGCTGGCATGATAGGGCTTAATATGCTATTTTAAGCAACTGAAATAAGCAATTCAGACAAAACTGTTACTGTATTATTCCTAGTACATCAACATCAATTGTACCTGGATTTCTTCCTCAAAGGGGCTTTCATTTTTTTTTAAACACAATCATGGCATAGCCACAAGATACACCATAAAAATGTCTGATAGGTTGGAGGGAGGAGAAGATGAATTGGAAAGGTGGCCTTACATGTATGGTGCACTCATCACTGTAGTTGTTAAAAAGGCATTTCTGTAACTCCCCAAAACTACAATGAAAATAGGAATTTAATACCAAACAGGAGACCACATTCTGACTTTTGGGAGGCTTTAAAGTGGAACCAAGACCTTTTAACCATTTTGGGTATTTACCATTGATGTGCCATAAAAATCTCGGATGGGGTATACAGTACCTCTTTTAGGTTTACTGTGAAAATGTGGTCCTTAGACCACAAAAGGTTGTGCATCCCTGCCCTATGGGAATCTGTTCAATGGTTCAGAGGCCCCAAAATGTCACCCCAAAATAATACAAAATGATGATTAAAGAAAATGAATCAGATAACTAATATAGATAAAGCAAGTCCTTTCATCTAAGAGTCAGAAAGAGCTGCTGGAAACTTGAAATCACTTTCTAGTTTGAGGACAGGACTTCTTTGGATCATGGACTTTCTACACAATATACCAAAAAAAGAAATGGGGCCGCCCTCACCTGGTGCCAAAGGATCCCTCATCCCGACACATGTAAAGAGCACACGTAGTACCGCAAGTAAAATGTTCATGATTATTGGCTGGATCAGTGTCTGTTATGTTGCATCCTGAAATCACATTCAACATCCAGTGTCCCAGGAAAGACCATTGTATATTGTGTATTTTGAGAGCATTGTAACTTGCGGGGCCACTGTACATTATACAAAAATGTGTACAAGGAAAAGTTAGCACATATGTGCGAGTTGATATTCCATGCATCCAAGGACTTGTTGAAAGGGACTGGATCACTTATAGGTCTGTCTTTAATCCACATCAGCAGATGGCTGCCAGATGTCCAAGTGTTATTAAAAAGAAAAAGGAAAATTGTCTGGAAGGTTTCTGAACAATTGTGAGATATACTGTAGTTATGAAAGGATCCTTTAATTAATGAAATAATTACCGTAAGTTCTACAAATCCAGTTTTTGTAGTAAAGACTGTCGTATACACATATACTGTATGTTGCCTATATGAATTGAGAGATGTTGTGCTGTTACCTTATTTTAAAGGCATTTAAGCACTTGCTTATATGTTTATAAATATATCTCATATTGCATTATGAACACTATATATACATATATATATATATATATATATATATATATATATATATATATATAGAGCATATTATATAAAAAAACAGGTGTTTTATGTGAAGCAATTGTCAAGAAAACAGAATAAATGTAATATATTCTTGACCAGAAATAGGAAGTAATACTTTGAGTAGAGGTTGTACATGCATTACATATATGTTTAATTTGGCCAGATCTCTGTAATGGTGATTATGCAATCAATAGGATGCCCCCACTAAATGTAGCCACCACCATAAGCTTAATTATTGTTAATTTAGGTGTTTTAAACCAAGAAAATATGGAAAAATAAATTGGTGTGGTATGCTTAGACTCTTCAAATATTGTGCATCTAATTGGCTTAGAGGGATCACGTGGCTTGATTGGCTTATACTTCCAAAAATTGTGCACCTTGTCCAAACTGTGTGTTAGGGAGACAAAGGGTGCCCTCACAACCTTTGGGTGCTTTCACACAGTGTTTGTGGTGTGTTAATGCTGTGCATTTCTGCAAAAAACTCACCAAAAACACACTGTGTGAAAGCACCCAAAGGGCCATGCCTGGTGATAATGTACAATGTGCAAAGTCAAACAATGGAAGTAAGCAACTAATATATAGTTCAAAACAGTAAAAGATCCCCTTTCAAATTTCATATTATACAACTGACTAATTCCAGGCCCCTTAAAATAACTTATAAACATATCATTTACAATTCTCAAATGATATTTCTCATTATGCATGAACAATCGTTCTGTTCTATTGTATAGCACATACAGCTGTTTAATGACTTTTTATATGAATTATCTCCTAAATTCAGTGATAAGAGGCATTCCAAACAGATACAAAATGAGAAATGATCAGAAGTTTGTTTTGGTTAGATTACCATGTAGCCGCAAATTTGGGATCACCCAATTTGCAGTCAAAAAATCAACAAAAAATTGTGGTCACAATGAGATAGTCTCTTTCTGTTAGGCATTAACAATCAGAGATTTTTTTTAGGTGATGCACCTTTATCCCTGAAAAAGGAAGTATCAATTCTGATCTTTAAAGTTGCTGTACAGATCAATAAATAAAGTTTTAAAGTATGACACAAGCTTCTAAAAGCCATCATAACACATTGTAGTACACAACTGCCTTTCAGCACATATTGCAGCATATAATGAATATTTTTGTATTCTAATGTATATACAAGCTACACAAATATAAAGTAATACTGTTCTGTCTACTAACCTTTGAAAGCTGCCCAGTGCAGTGCGGTGTCTCCTTCCAAATCTCCTATATGTACTTTGGCACCTTTCCCAATAAGATAGCAACACAGGGATGTCTGTCCATACTGAGCAGCAGTGATTAAAGGTGTACACCCTTTCTGATCTTCTACATCTATAGAAACTCCGGCTTTCAAAAGTAGGTCAACTACAGCGATGTAACCATTGACTGCAGCCCAATGTATGGGGTGCTGCCCTGTTTCAGACTGACTCGACAGATCCACAGGTCCTTTACAGTCCACAAAGAGCCCTATTAGTGACATGGATCCCGCAAGGGCTGCCCAGTGAACTGGCGTATGTCCTTTCTCATCATAATTTCCCAGAACTGAAGGGCCTTCTTCATCAATTATACGCTGGCACTTCTTTAAGTCACTGTCAAAAAAAGGTAGAATGTAAGAATCTCATTTCAATGTGATGAAAAGTTAAAGCAAACATCAAATCCATCAGTAGAATAGTGAAAAAAATCAGGCGATACCTTTTAGAGTATAAATTTGTATATTTGATGCAGGGGCGTAGCTACAGGTGGTGCAGCGGTAGCAGTCGCTACCAGGCCCTGCAGCCTGAGGGGCCCAAAAGCCCTTCTGCCACATAAAAAGACATCAGTATTATAAATGGCCCCATTTCACTTTTTGTACTAGGGCCCAAGTACTTGAAGTTACGCCTCTGATTTGATGGTAAGCTTTAGTGTTTACTAGCTCTCTTCATCCGACATGACGTTATACAAGAAACTGAACAGTCACAGACTTTTGATACACATAAGACAGGGGTCTATTATAAAGTTTTTTTGCTTGTGTTTCAATTCCTTCCTCTACCTCTGCATCTTAAAATGTCCTGTTAGAAACACAACCCGCAAATCTTCAATAGAGTAGTATTCTCTGGAGAAATGTGTGGCCACTGGGAGATCTGTCCTGCTGTGATTCATTGTGAATTTCTGATTGAGTCTGTGCTGATTGAGTCTGTGCCCTGTTTCCCCAACATAGAGGCCTGCGGTGGGACATTGCACACACATAATCAGATACACTACGTTAGGAGAATCGCAGGAAAATATACCTTTGTTATATTGACGAAATCCGGATCATCTGGACTGCAGGTGAGGAGGCCCTACTTAAATTCCATAGCGACTTTAACGCTACCATCAAACTTACATTTAACTATTCATATAGTGAAATCCACTTCCTGGATACCACTATACAAAAATAAAGACCACCGCCTTCTCACCTCAATATACCACAAACCAACAGACATAATTACCTACCCCCAACACACAAAATAATCTATTATATACAAATAGGCTATTAGATACAATTTGCTCCGACAAAGCAGACTTGGACAAACACATCCTGAATCTCAATTCCGCCAACTGGGCTACAAACCTAATGTGACGGAAAACCAAATAAGGAAAGCAGTAGCCATCAACAGGGACAGTCTGCTCATGTACAAAGAGACCCAGGATGAAGCCCGAGTGCCCCTGTTTGTCACCTCTAAAAAGTATCGCCGGATTTCTTCACTCTTCTACTGCTTTCCATGGCTAAAACGGTCCAACTACTACCAGCAAATTCATCGTAAATATAAGATGTATAAACTTTAATTCAGAGCCTGAAGCTATCACCTGAATCTAAGATCATGGCAATGACACAGCTTTATTTGAAAAGCTGCCATTACAGTCTTTGAGCCAAAGCCAGAATTGGATCCATCAAAAAAGAGAAGTAATTTCTATATAACTCCACTTCTAGCATTGGCATTAAAAAAACAGTGGTAGTTTAAAAAAAAAAAAAAAAGCCTAGTGTAAAATGACCTGGAATATGCTTGTATACTTAAAGGAACCCTGTCACATAATTTTTCCCCCCATGCTGAGGGCAGCACAAGCTAGTGTCAGACATGCTGTTTGCAACGCTGTGTCCCTTATTCTGTAAGATGCTGGAGTTTTTGTGTATTTAATGTTCAAATCTGCAGTTTTCAGCCAGAAGAGTCATTCGAAGAGTCATTCAAAGAGTCAGTTTTTTTCAATCCCCACCTGAGGCTAGCCCCGCCCACCTCACCTGATAAACCTATTACTTTGAATAGGTAGAAACATGTGAATAACTGTCAGTGGGCGGAGCTAGCCTTTGGTGGGTGGAGCTAACACCTGCTCATGAATAAGATTTGAGGGGTAAATGCTCTAAAACTGCTGAATCTTACAGAATAAGGGACACAGCGCTGGAAACAGCAGGTCTGATACTAGCTTGTGCTGCCCTCAGCAAGGGGGTATAACCTATGTGACAGGTTCCCTTTAATAATTAGTATATAGCCAGAAAAGACTGTCATGAAAGGGAAGGTATAAGATCAATTTAAAGGGCCTTATGTATGTAATCTGTGCTGAAGTAAGAGTGTCATTGTTGCCCATATGAAGTAATCAGAGGTTAGCTTTTATTTTTCCAGCGCTCTATATTTAATGAAAGCTGAGCTCCGATTGGTTGCTATAGGCTTTGCTTGGTGGCTATGAGAAACAAATAAAGTATTACGGCTAGAATGTTTTCATACATAAGGCCCTAAGGCCGTGTTCACACTCCTTATTTCGGCGCGGATTGGCGCCGTAATGCGCGCCGGATTTGCGCTGCAGTACGGCGCCAATCCGTCGCAGTAATTACGGTAATCCACTGCTCATAAGAACAGTGGATTCCGTCGCTCCTCCCCGCTCGGCAAATCCGTCGGGCGGGGAGAAAGTGACATGCACATTATTTACGGCGCGGACGCGCCATAGATAATACATTGTCTATCGGGCCGGCGGGCCGCGCCCCCGCCCCCGCACCACCCCTTATTCACGCCGGAATTGCGAGCACAATCCGGCTCGCAAATCCGGCGTGAATAAGTCGTGTGAATGGGGCCTAAGAGTCTTATGTTTTCCAAAATAGCACTGCATAGTCCATGGGCTATTTATGTTGATTCCAAGCAACATTAAAGGAGTTGTCAGATTCTTTAAAAAAAGTTTCTGCTTCTCAGGGATGTTATAAAATAGAAAAATTTTTTTTTTACTCACCTTTGAAAACCGCCGTTGCTCTTGGTGGTTTTCGCCAATAATGTCACAATCATCATATATATGATGCCCTACACAATACTGGCCTCAGCAGTCACATGCCACTCATACAGGAAGAGAGCACTGAGGCTAGTGACTGGCTGTGGTGGCATGTGACAGCATCAGTGGGGAGCACTGAAAGCAGCAGTGGCGCTAAAACGGAGTAGATATCAAAGGTGAGCAAATTTTTTTTTTTCTATTTTAATCCCTCTCCAATCACAAGTAACTTGTATGCCAGTTTAGAGTACCCCTTTAACTTGCAATGAGAAGACGTACAATACCTGAAACAAACTAATGACTCGAGTGGTGCTGAGTTTGCTTTTTAACTCCTCGATTTCCTCTTTAATAATTTTATAGGTGTTATATGAACCTCTGTAAAAGTTTGATTCCTACCAAATTTTCTGATCTATGAGTTGAAGATTTTCCTTAGCCATTGGAATTAATCAGGAAAGAGCAACACAAATAATATTTGTCCCTTTACACCTGATGTATAACTAGTGATAAATCACAAATTAATTTGACCTATGTATAACTGCCTTTATTAGAAAACAATATTTGACTTTGCACATGCAAAAACTTTTTGAAAAAAATGAGCATAGGTGCTTTTGGATGTGCAAAGCCAAATATTGTTTTCTAGCTTGTGTATGGAGCAGTGGCTGCCTCCTTGTTGGTTTTTCGCACTCCACCCACCTTCACAGGTTTTTAAATCAATGCAGTGTACTTAGTAGCTGGTGCCTTCACTCCATGAAGTATGGAGGTCTGAACAGGCACTAAAGAGAGGAAATGTTAGTGTAGGAACCCACCTGCATTTGAGGTCCCCTTGCTGATTGGGTGGGGGCTTAAGCAGTTTTGATCAAAAATGTGAACTAAGAACCTCAAAAAATGTATGTATCCTAAATAGCAGAAATGCTTTTTCAAAAATTTCTATGTGCCTTTTGATAGTTTTTTAGTTGATAGTGTGCTACTGATATTGGAATAAACTGCCTTTATTAGTAATGTGCCAATGACACATCGGTATAAATAAGTCAGCTATTTTCACATAAACATCTCCAGGGTATTTATCTATATTTAGCTACCCTTATCAAATTTGTACAAGTGCCCATATAGATTTCGACATAACTAATATTAAAGTTGGAGTCATTAGGATGTAACATTCAGTATTCACTTTGTGATCCTCCTGAAATTTATCAGTATCTCTTAATCAAAAATATGTCTTATAAATATTTATTAGGGGTTCTGCCTATGCCTTGCCCTCTCCGAATACATAATGTACATTCTCTAAATGCAGACGCCCATGCTGTGACCCCTCAAGTCCTCTGCTGACCAACTGTTAAGTAGGTTTGCATCGTTGATTTGGATGCCGATTCAGGCACTGATTCAGCGCTGAATTTGCCTCAGAATCAGCATCTAATCCAAATGCAATCCACCTTACATTGTTTCCACTGGAAAATCCACGTTCCTGTGCACATGACACTGATTTTCCATGGTTCTGATTTCTTTACAGTGTTGAAAAACGAACTGACGTGTCTAATCTTGAGGTAGATTCTGTGCTAAATCCACACCTCTTCATGCGTTTCCTTCTCAGGTCCACCCGTATTTTTCTATTGATGTCAACAATCTTAGCTACTACTAAGCAACTACTATAATGTCATTGTCATTTTTGTAGTTATTTCCTGACTGACGACTTGTACTTTCTTAGAATATAATGCCTATAGCAAAGCAGCAGTTTGTAATTAGTTGCTAAGGAGCCACTACAAAACTATAATATAACATAATAGACAAAGGGCGACATGTATGAACGGGGCTGGGCCAGTTTTCTGGTGTATTTTGAGGCAAAAAGAATGTCTGGACAGGTGCCCTCCAAACTTCAATAAGTCCCTTTGTAATGCGCCAAAGACATTTTTAATGTGCCAAAGATCAGGGGCGTTGCACCACATTCTTATAAGTGGACACATTTATGATTCTTTGATGCCAAATCTAGGCGCAGAACAGTTAGAACAGCCAGACCGGGTTAAGGGTGGTCTGCCGGAGCCTGACTTGTCGTATTGGCACTACAATATACCTGTATGTATGAACTACAGAAGAACAGGTTCATACATTCTGGCACATTCTACACTGCTTTAAAGCTATTTAGAACTGTCCTGTCAGCCCAATGTTCATACATGTCGCTATAAGTGGCTCCAAACTAAAGTTTCCCCTTAAGACAGCCCCTATGAAATCACGTTGTGCCTTGAAAAATACTATTTTTCAATGTTTATGTTCAATCCAAAATTATGAAGGATCGATTCGAATTAGAGACCTTTCCCTTGGTTTAAAACCCCTAAAAACACACTGAGCTATGAGGGCATTAGAACGGGGTTGTAATTTTTCAGTATACGGAAAAAAAATTGTTCCACCCCAAAGCAAAACAGTAAAAATTTCTTTCTGAAAAGAATCTGCAGAACGAAGTATATAAATAAATAGTCAGGTCAAATTTAAAGTATAAGAAGCTAAAAGCTAAAATTTTTAAAAAATCAAATCGCATGTTTCAAAGCTGTAGGGATGGGGAGAAATGGAGCCTGAAATTCAAAAAGTTAAAAACGCTGTTACCCTTTTTTGGTTCATGTAAAAAAACATTTATTGGATACAACATTGAAAAAAAAAAATTTTTAAGAAAATGTAAATATCCCAAAAATGCGCAGTAAGGGGGAATTTTTTTTTTCAACAAAAAACCTAATAACATTTTTTGAAGAGTCTAAAAAATTTTTCAGAAAAAGTATCGCCTCCATCAATCCTTCAAATGACCTCAAATCTGATCTCATTTTTTTCCGGGCTAGAGGGGCCCCCTCTCTACACAAAATTGGGTTTTTGGTTGCAAAGCAGTGACCCATGGGCAACACTCTAACAAGTCAGTGTAAAAAGGGAATTTTCCTCAAAAATTTTTTTATGAACGGTTTCAACTTTTCTACTTCGAGAGAAAGTGAAAAATTTTTTCTGAAAACGGTAAATCTTTTTCCATGGGGGGAATCGTTTCCCTCTGATATACATTTTCCTCTTTATTTTTCCTTCGTAACATCCTTCCCCTCGAAAATATAATTTCCTCTTTAGTTCCCCCGGCGTGTATATAGTTCCCCTCTGATATACATCGTTTTTTCTTTTGACCCCGTTGTAACATTGGTTTTCCTCTCTGATATACATCGTTACTCTTTAGTTCCTCCTGTCGTATACATTGTTCCCCTCTGATCATAGGTGAACGATGTATACCGTTCCCCTGTGATCAGAGGGAAACTATGTATATCAGAGGGGAACAATGTATACAGAGGAGGAACAAAGGGGAACATGTATATCGAGGAACGAGTTATCAGAGGGGAACGATTACACGAAGAGGGAACAAAAAGGAACATGTAAAAACAGGGAAGATGTACACCAGGGGAAATAAAGAGGAAAGATTTAAAAACAGAGGGAATGATGTTACACATTGTTCCTTCTTATTTTTCCCCCTACGATACACGTTCCCTCGAAATACACGTTCCTCTCTGATATACTCTTCCTCTTTAGTTCTCCTTCCGATACCATTCCCCCTGATTTCATTGTTTTTCCCCTTAGTTCCTGCTGTCGTATAACATCTTTCCCCCTGAAAAACTTGTTCCCTTTTAAGTTCCAAAGTCCCATACATCATTCCCCTCTGATATACAATGTTCCTCTTTTTTCCTCCCCTTTGGACATCATTCCCCCCTGATTACTTGTTCCCCCTTTTTCCTCCTTCGGTAATCGTTCCCCCCCGAATACAACTTTTTCCCTTTTTGTTCCCCCTTTTCGAATACACATTCTTTGGGTATGTGGACGTTTTGGGCCTCTGTGGATACCTATGACAGGGATGTGTCGTTCCTTCCGCAAAATCCTAGTGAAATAGAGTAAGGGGATGGCCACACGGCGTCTTTGGATCCAGTTGGGTCCGAAAAGCGCACCCAAAACACAGGCTTTCAATGCAAAACGCAGCTGAGTTTTTTGGAGGTGTTGGATACAGCAGGATCGCACCCCCCATAATTTTTAAAAAAAGGGGTTTCCGCTGCACTTTCGGGCCAAAGGGGAAATTTACATGCAATTTTGTAACGGATGTAAAAAGCAGTGAGACACACAAAGCTATCACCGTGTGAAGCCCCAACGTTTTCTAATAAAAAGCAATGAAAATCACACGCATTTCTTCGATACGGGTTTTGGGGCTGTTTGGGGACTGAACAGATGGGCCCCCCAAACTGTATCCAAAAGCAAAGGTTTCATAATCAAAGACGCCATGTGAACATACCAAAAAAGAAAACACAATTTCACTCTGGGTTTTCCTTTTTTCAGCTAAGATACCAGCAGCTCTGTATGATGTCCTATCACCAACAAAAGGGAAAACATGGCTCAAACCACACCCCCTCCTTATGCACACCCGGGGGGGGGAAAAGGGGTGGAGGTCACCACCAAAAACCAGCCCACATTTACAGACGCTTAATTTCACTTATTTCCCCCCTTAGGAAACCTTTTTTGGAAAGTGCTCCCCTCTGGGGCTAAGAGTGCGAAATATTTAAAAATTATCATTTTTTTATATTTAAAAAAATTGAATGAAAAAAACAAAAATTGACAAAAATGAACACAATATTTCATCAATAAAAAAAAAAATTTTGATGACAGATTCCCTCGCTTGAATGACAATATACTGCAGTACACAATTACCGTAGTATACTGTACCACTCATCACTTTTACCCAGGTGAGACAGGAAAAAAAAAAGATTTAAAACTACATTGTTTTTAAAAGTCAGGATTGTGTCTTTGTGTCAGTCACCTCCCTTTTGCTATAAAATTGGACTTAAAGGTGGAAAAGTCATATGTATCCTTAAATGGAAAATGATGCAAATAAAAACTCTAACCCCATAACACCTTTCCTTCACAGCCACCGAAAAAAAGCATTATTGGCTACTTTAAAAAAACGTAAAAACTTTTATAAACTAATGACTAAAATTCTACTAACCCACAGAATAAAGATAACGTGTCATTAAGATCACATAGTAAGTTTCCACAAAAATAAACCCCAGAAACAATTTTTTTCCCCCGTTCACCCTATGATTTTCTTTTGGAGAAGGTGGGGTGGAGAAAATTTGGGCTGTTGGGGGCCCCTAAAAATTCCCTGAGGCGGCCCCTCCTTGCATTATTTATTTATGAATTATTTATTTATCAATACTCCTTAAGTTATATTCACAATACTTGAATTTTTTAGCCAAATCCTTTTTGCTTTCTCAAGACTCGGTGGGTCAAAAGCAAATTGAGGATTTGTTACAACCAACAGAGGGCGCTGGGGGCTTCTCACCCCCTTTCCATAATCCCTTTGTGTAGCGATTAAGTAGGGGCAAAAAGGCAAAAAAAAAACTTAAAAAGCCTTTCTTCGGTGCTCCCTTTAAAGGAAGATCTTTCCTTCTGAGACCTGATGTTTCCACACAGCCACCCGTATTTCTCTGCTCTGCACGAAGAGGGAAAAAAATCCCAAAAAACAGCGTTGTTGCGATGGAAGATACGGATGGCTAAAAAAATTTTTTGATTTCTCAAAATCGGTGGGTCAAAAGAAAATTTTGAGGATTTGTTACATCAACAGAGGGCGCTGTGGGTTTTCCACCCCCTTTTCCCCATAATCCCTTGTGAAGCAGAGCAATAGGGGGGGAAAAGGCAAAAAAAAACTCTAAAGCCGTTCGTTCGGGCTCTCCTTAAGGAGAGATTTCCCTTCCTGAGCTCCCCGATGTTTCCAAAAAGCCACCAGTTTTTTCCTTTACTTGCACTGAAGAGGGAAAAAAAATCCGAAACGCGTTTTTGTAGATAAGATATGGTTTGGCTAAAAAATTTTTGTTTCTAAGATCGTGGGTCAAAAGCAAATTGGGGTTTTGTTTAAAAACCAAGAGGGCGCGTGGGCTTCTCAGCCCCTTTTCCCCCAAAATCCCTTGTATATCATGGAACTTTTCAGCCTTTAATCATTGTATTTATTATTATTGGTTATTACCTATGAATTAACCTGGGGCTCTGTTTTTGATCGTGCCTTTTTAATGGTGTTTTATAGATTGTTATAATACATTTTAATACTTTTTCAATAAAAATATAAAATTTTATATTTTTGTCCTTTTTCTTGTAACTCTGTGTCTTAATAAAAATAAACTATACAATTCCTGTAAAGAGGAAAACTAGCCAGAGATCCATCTCCTTCGTGGGGGCCAATCTTGGGGGTATTTTTGGGAATAGGGTTTTAAATGGTCATGTGATGTATATTACATATTTTTCACATTGACTTATCTCTATATATTTATATATGTAGCATATGTATTTACACTTGGCACTTTATTATTCTTACTGATCATTCTAATTACATCTCCACCTTAATTTTTAAGGGAAAACTGTCCATAGTTTTGCCCCCTTTTGTTGAGGGAAAAGCAAAAGGGTTTGTAAAGGAATGCTTTTTCCCAAGGCTGGGGTCCCTTTTTCGTAAGATGCTGTAGTTTTAGAGAATGTAATGCTCAAATTTTATTCTTGGCGGGTGTTAGCCCCGCCCCCCAAAAAGGGGGATAGCCCCCCCACCTGGAATTTTATTCACGTTTTCCCTTTTTAAAGTACTAGGTTGGGTCGGGTTGAGATGGGCGAGGATATAAAAAAAACTGACTTTTTCTTTAAAAAACTGCAATTTGAGAATTAAATCCCTTCTCTATGGTCACAGGGCCCCTTATTTTTGGGACATATTCGCCCCGTTTTTTCACGCCGTACTCCCTGGGAAATTTCGGGGCGAGTTTCGTCCTAGTTCATTAGGGTTTAATCCACATTTCTCATAGAAAAATTGGGGAAATTAGGGTCCCCTCCCCCGCTCACAAAATATGGGGAGTGGGGAGAGAAATGCCCATGTCTAGGGGGCCCGGGGGGTCCCGCCCCCCCCCCGCCCTGTTTCCTCCCCCCGTACCAACGGGTAATTGCGGGGTGAAATCGCCCCGCAATTAACCCGGTGTAAATAATACCCTTTAAAACCACAGCATTTTACGGGAATAAGGGCACAGTGCGGGAAAACAGCATGCCCCGTCACTAGTTGTGCCTTTTCCTCACCCAAAGAGAACCTGTCATATAGTTTTTCCCCCCTTGGCCCTGAGGACAGAAAAAAGGGTAGTGCCGGGCCTGCTTTTTCCCATCGCTGTGTCCCTTATTTGAAAGGGATGCTGTATTTTTTTGTGTTTTTTAAATTGTTCAAATCTGCAGTTTTTACCCAAGGGATTTCATTCGAAAGTCTTAAAGAGTGTCGGTTTTTTTTAAAACCTGCCCCCCTGGGGGCTAGCCCCCCCCACTAAAGGGAAAAACGTTACTTTGAATGGGTAGAAACATTTTAAATAACTGTCAGTGGGCGGGGGTTAGCTTTTGGGTGGGTGGAGCAAAACCCCTTTCCCAGGGAATAAGATTTGGGGGTTTAAAAAAGCTCTAAAAAACCTGCTGCATTTTAAACCCATTTTTAGGGGACACAGTGCTGGAAAAAGCAGGTCTGACACTAGCTTGGCGGGCCCTCAGCAAGGGGGGCCCAAAAACCTATTTTACATTTTCCCCTTTAAAATTGATTTTTTTTTCTTTTCTGTTACTGATCCCTGTTCATGTACCATAAGTTCTTTTAACATTTTGTTTTGGTTTTTTAATGAATTAATAAAATTGGATTTCATTTTATTTCTGGCGTACAAAACTTTTGTTTTGTAATCATAAAACATTTTATTTTTTTTACTGAAAAACAGTTTGTGTGCAGTTTTTTTCCCTTTATTGTTTTTTAAAAATTATTTCCAATGACACTTTTCTCTTTTTGGGTCCCTTTTTTTTAAACCCCTTGTCGGGTCAAACTAAACCCTTTTTCCTTGGGTTAAATTTGAATGCGGGTTTGATTACATTGGTTTTCAAAAAAAAAAAATTTTTAAAAAAAAATATTGGTTCTATCGTATTTTTGCCAAAATTTTTAAAAAAAAATTGTTTTTTATTGATTTTGGGATTTCGATAAAAAACAGGATATCACCTTTTTATATAATTGCAAATAGCATTTTCCAAAAGTGAGAGAAGTATCTACTACTATGATGGTTGTCACTTTTGTAGAAGTTTCTTAGCAACCGATGACAAACTTTTACTTTCTCAGAATATAATGCTTATAGCAAAACAGCAGTTTGTCATTAATTTCTAAGAAACTACTACAAAAGTGACAACTAACGGCTGTGCAAACATAGCAATTGCAAAAAAAGCAAAAACTCCACATAACAAACTAGTTAAGATTTCATCCCCCAATACATTATAACGCATAGCTCTTGTAAGATCCCATCAACATCTCAGCATCATTACCTATTTGTTAGGTATTTACATTGGCAAGTCCATTTCATTGAAATGGACCATAAACTTTTAACACTTAGTAGCTTTCAAGGACAAAAAGGGGATCAGGGTTTTTCCTCCCGGAAACCCCGCCCGCAAAAACTTTTAATTCCCAGGGGGGGGCCTAAACCCCCTATGACGCCGGTCTGAGGAAGGAGGAATTACCCTCCGAAACGTCACTGTTTAGGAGTAATGCTGTCTTCAAGGCTGCTCATGTAAATTTGCTCCGCATGAAAGTAACTAATGGATACTAAGTAAGAATTTTCTGAATTTGTTTACCACCTTAATGGCTACAGTTGCAGTTGCATAGACTGTATGCAAGCACATCACAGGTTGTTTTCTATTGATGAAAATTTCATTGAATATGTGCAATGCCCGGAAATGTTGGACTATGTTCTAAAAAAAAAAAAAAAACTTTTGAAGATTTTATATATATATATATATATATATATATATATATAATATATTATTTATTATATATATATTTTATATTAAAATATATATATATAAACATACACACAAACAATAAATTTATTATAAAAAAGTTTTTTATATTAAGGAACTGTGTGTTGTTTTTTATAAATTTACTTTGGCAAAAAAACAAATTATACTGTATATTAGCCCGCTCTGTAATTTTTACCTGTATCAAACCCTTTGAAATCCCCTTTAAACCTTTAAAATATCTATAGTGTTAAAAAGATTGTACTATGTTTAATCAGACTGGGGTGAAGGGGACAAAAGATAAAGCTTTCTTCAACTGTTGTAGACAAACTATAGACATTTTTTATACATATTTATATATATTTATGTATTTTTTAGATATATTTTTTTACAGTCTATATCTTCTTCCCATAGTGATATATGATCTCCTTCACTCTATGTTAAACAACGATTTATTGAATTTTCCTTTTTTATAGAGGTTTTTGCAAGGGAGTTTGGGGTATGCCTAAAAAGGGTTGGTACCTTAATTTTTAAATTTTGACATTTTAAAGGGATTTTATCTCTACAATGATTACCTTTTAACATGTAGGGAAAGATACCTAGAGACTATTAACAAATACATTGCTTTGTTGATTTTTCTTTGGTCAGGAGATAAAGAAGATTTTATCTTCTCTAAAAGCACACAAGTTCATGGGGGTTTCGAAACCAAAGTACCCCCAACCCTTTTCCCTGCTTTTTATTGCTCCCAAGCCCGGATCCTCAAAATTTTGGCCCTCCAGCTGTTTAGGAAACTCCCATCTGCATTTTTTTTAAGCCATTAACAAAGGGGGAAAAGGGTGGGGAATTGTAATTTTTCCCAAAGCTGTTGGGCCCAGTTTGGGATGGGCCGGGTTTTTAAACTTTTTCATCAAATCACTCAGGCCCTGGTGAGTCATTGCCTGCGAGTTAAACTTAGTAATGGACTTTGGGAAAACTTTTTTAAATTTAAAATAAAAAAAACACCCCTTTAAAGCCTGGGGGCCCTGAGTACTACAACTTTTTTTAAAATTTTTTGGGATTCATGTCAGTTTTAACAAAGGGAAAAGTAGGGAAAAAACAGAAACTTTATATGTCAATCAATGCTATAGAAAAAAAACCAAAGCTTGGGCCCGTTTTTGTGAGTTAAAGGGGGGTTGTGGCTTGTGGGAAAATATATGTTGAGAAAGCCCCCCTTTTAAATTGCCTTTTTCCCTTTTTTAAAATCCAGAAAAAAATTTTGGGTGATTGGGGCCATACTGGGAAAAATACAGGTCCCAGCTGTTACAAAACCCGTTATTCATTTTTATTTTCCCCAGGGCTTTTTTAAAAGGAAAAAAGGGGGGTGAGCCAAAGGATAATGCAATCCTTTGGAAACAGGTTTCAAACTCCTTTTACTTTTGGAGGGTTTGGGTAGAATTAAAAGGGGGTTGTCTTCATTTGAGTTTTAAGGGGCCTTGGGGCAAATGTCCCCGGTAAGTTGAACTGGGGGCGTGTTTTTTTGGTTGTTGTTTTTTGCTTTCCCCCTCCCCCCCCCCATCAGAAAACAGGAAACTACGTAATTCTATACAGGGGGGGGGGGGGGTTTGCTTCAGAGTTCACCCGTGTGTGTCTGTCTAGGTTTCTTTTGGGGAGGGCTGATCTAGGGTGTAGGGGGGGAATTAAAGCTGGTGTAATGAGCAGGGGGGATGATGTGTTCCTTTTCCCCCTGTTGCTTACAAGTTCAAATCTCCAGAAAAAAAGGGCAGTTTTTTTACTATACTCAGTGTCTCACTAATACGGAAAAAACATAAAGTATTAAAAATGCCCCCTGATCTGTATAATATTGTTAGTCACGTTCCAAAGGACATTAATGATTATGAAACAGACAGGGTCATTGCTGTCACATCTATTGTGTGAGGCAGGGGAAGCAGGCAACACGGGTTAACCCAAGCGCTCGGACCAGACCCCCGAGTCCCCCTCCCCCCCAAAAGATTCTGTGCGGGGGGGGTCTTGCCCCGACCTGTCTTCAAAGGTGATGAGTCATTCGCCCTGACAGCCGTAAGATAAGGATCAACAGGTCGGCTACTATAGGATCTGAGAAGCTGATGTAGTAAACTAACAGGCTACCCAAAAAATCAGTGGGCATTTGTAAATGAACATATATTGCAAAGCTGCTTGTTTTTTAAAGATCTTTAAATTAAAAACCCAAAACATTTTTTAGCGAGACAACCCCTTTAACGCATTACAACTCAAAAAGCCATGTATTGAACCTGGAGAGAGTGAGAAAACATATATAATGTTTAAAACCCCGGATTCTGAAATAAAATTTTATGAAAAAACAAATCTTATACATTTTATGGTATTTTGTACTTTTTGTACACAGCTGAGCTTTCTGTTTTGATCTAGGAATGAATTCTTTCTATGGTGATGTACCATTTTATATTCCCAGCAAAGGGTTTAAAGATAGATTTCAGCTAATTAGTTGAAAAAATCCATTTTTGTTATTGCACAGGTATAAAAGGGGGGGCTCTCGTGCCAAATTTTTTAAAAATTTTCCTTTTGTCCCCCTTTGTAACCCCTTGAAAGATACACTAAAAAACATGTAAAATTTTGGTTATTAAGAAAATTTACCCACTAATGTTTTCTTCACCCTAAACATAATTCATGCAAAAAAAGGGCCAAAATTTGGGGAATTTGAAAAGTTTTCTGGGGAAAAAAGAAATTTTACGCATTTTTCCCGGGCCCTTAAAAATTTTGACCCAGGGATTTCTTTTTTTTGCTAGAAAAAGGGTTCGAAAAGGGAATTCTTTTCGGGAAATGAGGACAATGGTTTTTAAAACCTCAAGGTTTTTTTTTTTTTTTCCCTTTCCAAATGGTTCAGCTTGTAAGAAAAATGGTGAACGGGAAAGGGAAAATTATGTCTTTTTTCAGTCTTAAAAAGTTTGTCGCAAAATGAAATTTTCCCTAGTTAGGGCTTTAATTTTTTATTTTTGGGGTTTCTAACCTCCAAAACCCCCACAGAAAAGCACTTTGGGGGAATTAGGACTGAATTCAAAAATAAAGGAAACAAGCCTCTGTGTCTGTGAAAACTTTAAAAAGGGGATCCCAAATCTGAAATGGGAGGTGGATTCGCGGGCCACCCGAAAGGGATGATATTTTAAGGGCCAAACGCCGGGGGGGCAAAGTAAAGTAGCCCCCGGTGTTCCCCAAAGAGCCCCCCGCGAAGGGGGAAAGGGATTGCGGGCCGGTGAGGCTACCGGGTTAAATACCCCTACGTAAATTGTTTCCCGGGGGCCCGGGGCCGGGGTAATGCGTGGAAACCGAATGGGACCCGGAGAAGTATTTTGGGGACAGGAGGAGGTCAGGGGGGCCCGGCAGGGTTCGGGGGTCAGGACGGGGAAAAGGGCAGGGCAGGGGGAAAAGCAGGAAAGGTAAGGAAACGTAAGCAGGGGGATTTGGTCCCCACGGGTAGACAAGAGGGGACTTCGGGAATTACAGACTAGGCACTAAAAAACACACCCCAAAGAACTGGCAGGAGGGCAGGAGGGGGGTGCACCTAAAATAGGGTACCCGGCCAGCGATGGCCAATTACCGGCGGGCCACCCCTTTAAATCCCGCCCAGCCGTGCGTGGGGGCCCTTTAAGCAGCGGGTACGCAGCTGGGGGCTTTTCAGAGCCAGCCCACAGGACGGGGGGACTGGTGAGTAGGGGGTTTTCCCCGGGGAAAGGGGGCGAAGGGCAGGGGGCCTGCGGGGCAGCAGCGGTACTGGGCCCCGGCCCCCGGGTAAGGCCAGGGGACGGCCACGGGGGGGCCGCGGCGCTGACCCCCTTTGACAGTACCCCCCTTTGATCTCCCCTTTCCCTTTTGGGAAATTTTTGAGGGGGAGACCCGGGGACAGGTTGGCCCTCTGGTTTCCAAAAAATGCTCCCCCGGGACCTAAAGTTTTTCCCAAGTCAATAAGGAAAAACCGGGTTCCCCCTCCCCGGGTCTTCTCCCCCAAAACACCTCCTTGACCTAAAGATGTTATCGTATTAGCGACGGGAAAAAGGAAAGGACAGTTTCTACAGGGGGGAAGCAGTTCAGCACCCCGGGCCCTTGAGGAGGGAACGTGGAAGGCGTTCGGGATAGGGTGGGGTTGGGGGGGGTTAAGCGGAGCTTTTTGGGAAATACTGGGTTCAGTCGCCAAATTTTAACCAAAAAAGGGCCCCAAAGGGTATTTGGGGCCCAACTTTTTAAATGGGCACTTTTAAGGGGATGTACTGGTGGGGAAAACCCAAAACCCCATTTCCGGCTCAAATAGGGGGGGGGACCCCACGATAAACCCGTCAAGGCCCGAAGTTTTTGGGGCGAAAAAAGAAGCCGTTTGAGGGCCTGTCGTGTGAGTTTCCAGAGAGCCTTTTTTTTTTCCTTTACTTGGGATCCACGGCAGGGGACAAGGACGAGCTAGCTGGGGGAGAGGTGGGCGGGGATGTAACCCAAAAACGACAAAAAAAGGGGGGGGGCCCCCGCGGGGTTCTGAATTAAAGGGGTTATAGGAAAACTCTGCCCCCCGGGGAGAAAGTCGGACCGTTATCATGGCGGGGCCGGGGCCAAAAAAATTCGCAAGTAGGTTTCCCCCAAAACTGATTAACCCCCTCCCACCTGCCCGTTAGTTTTTTTAGGGTGGTATTTCCCGAAAAAAATATTTGCCCAAAACCCGCAAAAATGACAGCACGAGCCCCAAAACATTTAGCAATAAAATGGACTTTCCCCCGTCAGAGACAATTTAAAGAGCCATTTTGGAGAACGACGGTCCCCACCCCGATGTCCGTTTTTTCCCAGGGGGTTTTAAAAGGGCCCGGGGAGATCTGTAAACCCAAAAACCAAAAGGGGGAAAATGGGGCCGGGTTTTTTTGGGACAAAAGGGGGGAGGCTGAAGAAGGCCCGCGGGTTTGAGGGCGAGGGGCCTTTATTACGGGCACAGGAGGGGGCGGCCAGAAAAAAGTCCCCCCACATCTTTAGCGAGGGTGGGGCCCCCCGTAATAACCCGGGGGACCAGCTTTGAGACCCCATGGGGCCCCTTTTATGTTTAAATGTTCGGGGAAAATGTCCCCCCTCAGGATTCTAGGGGGCAAGGAAAGGGCGACATAAGTCTTCCCAGGGGGGGCAAGGGGTTAAGATCCACCGGGGGGCAGCCCCTGCGAAGCCGTTCGGAGGGACTATGTGTGTTTTGGAAGGAGACTCAAGACCCCCAACCGTATCCCGAAGAAAGAGATAGGGCGTCGCTTTTTACGTTCTTCCGGGTTTGGGCCGAAAGTGGGAGAAGGAAGTCAAAAAAGGGCAAAAAAAAAGCGACCATTGGGCCCGCCGGGGATTCAGGCGTTGAGCCCACCTGAAGATAAAAGGAGGTTTTTTTTGGTCGGTGAAGATGTTAAAAAAGGGTGCGAGCCCCCCCCAAACAGGGACGCCACTCTTCTAGAGCCAAATTTATGGCCAGTAATTCCCCGATCAACAAAAGGTATAATTGTTCTCGGCAGGAGAGAAAGTTTTTTTTGAAAAAATCCACAAGTATGTGTAACGGGTTCGCGGTCCCCTGCCCCCCGCGGCCGCAGGGGGCTCCGGTTTCGGTGGCTGCAGATGCCCGCGGGCCACCCCCCCTTTTTTTTTTTTTTTCCTGTCCCGGGCCCCCGGGGACGTCCCCTTAAACCCTCCGGGGCTCCCGTGAAAGTGTCCTGCCTGTCCCGGCCGCCGGCGCCCGCCCTATGCTTTAAAACTCGGCGCCCGGGTTCTCTAGATTTAAAGGGGCCAGGCCCCGATAATTGGTCAAAATTTTCAGGCGTTTGGGTTTATTTTTAAACGGTACGCCCCCCGCACTTCCTGCCAGTCCGTTGTGTGCTTTCCCGGGGTGTTTAGAGAGGTTTTTGTAGTCCTGTTTTGGTTTCCGTGTACCAGTCCCCCTGTTTGTTTCCCGACCCTTTCCTGTTTTTCCGCCGCCCGCCCTGACCGTTGCCAAATCTCTGACCACGAAAATTCCCGCCGCCCTTGGGCCCGAACCCTCCTGCCTGTCCCCCAATACGTCTTTGGATTACGGGGTTTTTTAATACGCTGTACCCCGGCCGCCATCGCAAGCCAAATCACGTCAGGGGGTAAGACCCGGTTTGCCTCAAAGATGCCCGCAATTCCATCCCCCCTTTTTCGGCGGGCTCTGGTGAAAAAACCCCCGGGGGTACTTTAGACTCCGGGTTTCCCCGGCGTTTGGGGTTAGCTTCCATCACTTGATTTGGCCCAGCGAAAACCAACCCAAACCCCGTTACAGTATGCCCGTTTTACCCAAAAGGGGGATCTCTGTAGGAGGGACAAAACGCCCCGGGACCCACAGAAAGGAAAACGTCCACTTCTAGAATGAATGGGGGCGGTTAGGGTCCCGGGGGAGACACAAACCGGAGCAAAAACTGAATGCAGATTTGAGGGGGAGGTTTTAAAAGGCCCTTTTTGAGCTTCAGGGGGCCAGGATTTGGGATTGGCGTTTTTCTTGTTTGAGCCAAACCCGGGAGCCACGGGGGCATAGAGAAGTGTGGGATAAATTGTTTTATAATAATTTGGGGAAAACTCAAAAAAAAATTGGAAAAGGCCCGAAGGCCCCCCCGGTTTTTGGCCACCTGTAACATGCAGAGGAAATTTTTAAGGATCCATCCGGGGGGCCCCTTAAACAGAGACGATGTAAACCCAAGAGGGGAAGCTGGTACGTTAAAGAGACACCCCTTTTGGTTTGGCAAAAAAAACTTATTGGGGGCGGAGTCACCTGAGACCTGGCAACGTGGGGGTGGGGGGGTGAATTTCAAAATCCGGAAAAAAATTAGAATATGTCCCAAATAAACAAAAAAAACCCGACGTAGAGTAGGGCCCGGGAAAACTCTTAAAAATTTCTTCCCCCCATTTCCCCCCAAACCAATTTCAAAAACCAAACTCAACTTTCCTACCCCTTTTTAAAAAACCCCTTTTCCATTCCCCCTCCTCTCAATTTTTCCCTTAATTTTTACCACCCTTTTTAATTTTTCCCCAAAAATTTTCACCCATTTCCAACTAAAAATTTTTTTTTTAAATCCCCCCAAAACAATACCCTTTTTTTCCCTTTAAAATTTTTTTTAACCTCCTTCATCCAAAAAAAAACCCTCCTCTAAAACTTTAAAATTTTTAAACCTTTCCCGGGGGGCTTTTAATATTCCCGCCCCCCCCTCCCCCCCCCCCCCCCCCTCCATTCCCCCCCCCCCCCCCCCCCCCCCCCCCCCCCTTTGCCCTTCCCCCCCCCCCCCCCCCCCTAAAATCCCCCGCCCCCCCCCCCCCGGTTTTTAAAATCATGGGACAATCAAAGGCCGGTGTGGAGGGAAAAAAAAAAAAGTTTCGGCCTGTCTTTTTCCCCAAAAGACGTCAGCAAAGTCCAGTATGGGTGGTAGGCCTGGTGGGGGTTGGGAGGTTTAGGGAGGCGACCCCAAAGGGGCGGTTGCGGGTTTCCCGGCAAAACGCGGGGGGGAGACATGCAAAAACCCCCAAAACATGACTTAAATTGGGGCTCCAGTCCAAAAATCGGGGTATGGCCCCAACCAAAGGGAGGCCCCGAAGGGGTTTCAGATGAGGATCGAGGCAGGACAAAAAAAAAGTTTTCAAGTCTCCTTTTGGAGGGCCCCAAACTGCAAGGTGGGGGGCATTGCGGGGGAAACGGATAGCGTCCTTAAAGACATTCGCCACTAAACCGAAGAGACGAAAATTTGGGTTTCCCGCCCAAAAGAAATCCGGGGGGCGAAACATGGGGACAAGTTTGTGGCTTATGAAATTTCCCGCAGATCCTTTAATCAATTAAAAGGCGGTGGCCTGAAAGGTTTTGGGCCGGGGAAACACCAATTTAAAAACGGGCATGGAAAACGGGGAAGAGGCCGCTCTGACACCCCGGGGTTTCCTCTTTCCCACGAGCCCCAGGTTGGAAATTTCCCGGGGGCACCCGGACGTCCCCCAATAAAATGTCACAAAACCGCCAAAATAGAAAAAACAGCTGTTCTGGCGACGCTTGGGGAACGTTCCCCCTGGGACAGGTGGGCTCTTCAACCTGCCTTTGGTTTTCCTCGGGAAAAAAAACGGAGGAGGAAAAAGGTGGCCGCCCGGGAAAATGGGAGTCAAAACCCTTTTAAATGGGCTGGAGGAAAAACCTCCCCTTGAACGCAGAGCTTTGTTTCCTTTTGTCGAACCCCAATATCGACTCGGGTGGCTAAGTGGATTAAATCATCCAAAGCAGCCCGGTTTGATCCTGAGCGGCGAGTCATCCCTTTATTCGTCCCCGAGGGGACCTTTCCCGAACCTCGCCCCAAAGCTTTTATTCTTCCAGTCCAAACTCCCGGGAAGGGGGAGTGCAAAAACTGCACAGAATAAAATGACCCACCGTTTTTTGTCCCCCCTGACGCAGCCAGAGCAGTTTTCTGCGGTGGGCCGAAGAAAATACGGCCCGGTTCCCAAAGACTGTGCGGGAAAAACCCCGGGGGGAAAGGGTTTTGGGGGTCAGGGTGTCAGGGGGATCCCCCCCGAAAACCATTGTGGCCGGGGGCCCCAAGCCCCCGGTTCTCCCGACAAGAGGCTGTTATGAAGGCCACCTTTTGCACGTCTGTAGGGAATTTATTTCCCAAACAAACTCGAGGTTTGGGTGGAGCAATGGCTGATTTAACCCACGGCATTTCTTGGGGTCTTCCCCGTTTGGTGAGGGGAAATGGCAGATAGAGAGGGTCCCGAAGCCGGGCAGGTAGAGAATGGGGCGCCGGAGCAAAAAGGAAGCAGGTTTCAAAGGGCCGGCAAACCCGGTTTGGGGGGTAGACGGGCCGAAAGGGTTTTGCCCTCAGGGCCCCTAGGGTCCCAAAACGTTGGGGTTGCTGGGGGGACTGCCGTGTGACATTTCCCGGGGGGGTCAGCCCGAGGTTTTCCTTGGCGGAACCCGGCCAGTTCGTACTTTTAATTTTTGGGGGTGGATTCGTGGCCAACCCCAAGCGATGATGTTAAAACACGCCAGGGGAGCCCCCCAATCCCCCCCAAAAGTGTTAAAACCCGAGGGCCCGCCGCCCCAAAAAAGGGAAAGGACCCTTTCTGTGGGTTGAGGCTACCAGGTTTGTAAAAACCCGACGTATCTTGCTTGCGGCGGGGGCCGGGGTTAAAGCAAAGGTACCCGGGAATTTGGGGTTTCCCGGGGACATTTTGTCGGGGGCAGGCAGGAGGTCCCGGGACCGGGGGCCCCGGGAGGGTTCGTGGTCAGAGAAAAGGCCCGAAAGGGCAGGGAGGTTTTGGCCCAAACAGAAAGGGTTTAGGGAAAGTAAACAAAGGGGGACCTGGTTTCACGGGGTAGGGAAAACGGACTTGAAATACAGAAATACACTCCAAAAACCCCACCCAAAAAAAAACTGGCAGTGAAATGCAGGAGACGTGCAAAAATAAATTTGGGGTCGCGGCAGCGAAAGGCCAAAATTTCCCCCAAAAGCTATCCCTTTAAATCTTTTACCAAAACCGTCGCACGCAGCCCCAAACGGGGGGGGTACGGGGCGCCGGCGGCTGTCCCCGAGCCCCACACAGGGCGGGGGGCTGGGAAATAAAGGGGGTTTCCCAGGAAGGAGCAGGAAAAGGGGAAGGGCTGCGGGGAAACAGCGGCCCCCCCGCCCCCGGAAACCCCTAAGACCCCGGGGGGCCGGGCCCCGGCGGGCCGCGGCGCCGAGGCCCCGTGACACTATGTTTTGGGTTTACCATTAGGATCCCGGGGGGTTTTGGGTTCCCAAAATCAGGGGTTTTTTGGGGTTTTTTTCCCAAAACCTTAAAAGGGGGTTTTTTCACTCCAAAAGGGTTTTTTTTTATGTTAAAGATCTTGAAAAAATAAGGTTTAAATTTTCAATATGGGGTCCATTAAAATTTTGTCCTCCTATTCTGAGGGTATCCCCTTTGTATGGGCTGAAAACAGCCCCCCAGGTCACTTTAGCTAAAAAGACCTGTTTTTATCCCATCCCGTAGCCTTTCCCGCATGGTTTTCTATGGTAAAAGACCTGGCTTTACTTGCGCTTATGGATGACCCGTAAAAAAAGGGCCCCGAAATTTTAAAGTGAACAAGAAAACAGGGTGAGGTAAGATGAATCAAAAGTAGTGAGGGCAAAACTAAAAAACCCCCCAATGTGCCCAAAATTAGAAAATTAAACCCAAAAACTTAACCCCCTTCCCCGCAGAACAAATTTTTGCGCTGCCAGTAAACCAGTGTCCCGCCCCCAAACCCCGGTTTTTCGATGTTTTTTGGGTCACCCTTTAAAGCTTCAACCAAATTTTTGATCTCAGCATTTTGACTACAGGGGGAAACAAGGTTTTAAATTTGTGTGCATCATGGATCCCTGAACGTTGATGTCTTAAATGAGGATTCCCGGGGGAAAGCTGAAGCTTTTGGCCCAAAGCGGAAAAAATTTCTGAGGGGGAGGTTTGTTAGGTTTAATTTCTATTTAAAAGGAAAATGTCTTAAAAAAAAATGATTTATTGTTTAAACTCACATTTTTTTGTTAAACCTTTTTTTTGGGAATTTTTTGGTTTTTTTTTTTTTACATTTTCCATATACTTTCAGTATTGTGGGCTTCTCAGCCCCTTTCCCATAATGCCTTGTGATAGCAGATGCAAGTAGAGGGAAAAAAAGGCAAAACAAAAACTCTACAAGTCGTTCGTTGGTGCTCCCCTTAAAGGAGAGTTTTTCCCCTCCTGACTACCCGATCCTCCCACACAGCCAGCCGGGTACTTTTTACTCTGCACTGAAAGGGAAAAAATCCCGAAACAGCTTTTTGTAGATGAGAGTATGGCTTGGCTAAAAAAATCCTTTTTGTTTTCCAAGACTGGGGGGTCAAAGAAAAATTGAGGATTTGTTACAAAAAACAGAGGGCGCTGGGGGCTTCTCGCCCCCTTTCCCATAATGCCTTGTATATGCAGATGCAAAGTGAGGCGAAAAGGCAAAACAAAAACCTACAAGCCGTTCTTTTCGGTGCTCTCCTTAAGGAGAGATCTTCCCTTCCTGAGTAATTTTTTAAATAATTTTTTAAATCCCGCAGTTTTTCACTTTGGCCTAACCCAAAAAACGTCTGTTTGTTTAGAGAGATTTTTAGCAGTCTGCTTATTATTTTAAAAACAGGGTTTTCACGAAAGGGGAAAACAATGTGTACAGTTTCACGAATCCACCATTGTCACAGCTCCCCTCTCCCCCCCTTTACAGTGAAAACTCTCCTATCAATCTATGGGGGCAGAACTGTCTTAAGACTCCTATGTGCATGAAGCTGTGTAAAGTTCCTTACTGTGTTAAAGAGTGCAAGCAAGAAAAGCCTTCCCCCCAATCATAATAGAGGGGAAAACAAAAAACTACAATCAGGAAATAAAAAAAACTGAGAGGAAAAGAAATGGATCAGGGTCTTTTATTTAATAAGTAAAAAAAAAAATAATAATTTGGCAACAGATTCCCTACTGCGCAGTAGGAAGTGGTAGGGAGGTTTTTTAAAAATTTTTTTGGGAAACCCTTTAAAATACTCACAACTTGGGGTTTCACTTTTGATGTGTTAAAGCATAGAAGCTCCCGTAACAAATGTTATCTTCGAAATGATTCCTTCATTAATGGGGAAAAATTCAAATATTTAAATTTGCAGGGCTGGGGATGCTGCGCACATCACTTTTTCTAAATTATCAGGTTTCACACAGATCCATTTACAAACCCTCATTTTAAACCCCCCCATTTAAGACTACTGACTGCTATAAAAAGTGTCTGTTTGGTAAAATCAATACACCTGCCCCCCTTCCCCACTGGGTAAAGGGTTTTGTTTTTAAAAAGTATCACTTATAAAAAAAACTAGTCAATAATTTAAAAAATGACAGAATTTCAAATTAGTTAATATATCAGTTTATGGTCCAATGTAGAAAACCCCTTTTGGAAAGCTGTCTAAAATTACTTTGTTGTTTCGCAAATACAAATTTTTCATGATATTTTTTGGTCCCAAAAAATATGGAGGACATTTATGTTTTTTTTTGGGGAATGGATCTTCTTTTCTTAATCAAACAGAAAAGCTAGCCAAAAATCCATTAATAAACTGGCCAATATACTAAAAAATTACTGCATGTAGTGAGTTTCACAGTGCCTGTCAAGAAAATATGATTTCTAGCTAACGAAATAGAACTATTAATTGGGGTATGTATTACATGAGTCAAAACTGATCTTGATTTTATTAAACTAAATAGGTTACGATTCCCATAGTGAAGCAGTGCAAACATTTAGCTGTACTAATACTTACCAGAAGGTGTTTGACTCCTTAAAGTCTGTCCACCGTCTTTTGGCATCGCTGCAGACATAGGAGTTTATGGCGCCCGGCGGTGCAGCAGCTCTGGAAGCAGGGCTGTACTACCCAGCCCTGTTCCCAGCAACCTGAATAAAGGAAAGGGAAACTACACAGCTCTCCACTTTATTGAGATTTAAAATGAAACAGTAAAAGGGTTTTTTTCCCTGCTCTGTCGGGTGATTGGGAAAACCCGGTGACCCGACAGAGCCTGGGGAACGGCTGCACAGTCAGCCTTGGGGAACTGGAGTATCCCCAGGACTGTCTGTTTAACAAGCCAGTGATCAGGGCATACTGTGAGCTGCCCTGATCACTGCCTGTGTCAGACTGACACTAATTACAATGTATTAGCATATATGAATATGTTAATACATTACTAAGTGTAAAAAGAATTAAAAAAAACGTAACACAGCTCTCCCTTCATGAGATTTAAAAAGAAAAGTAAAAAACATAAAAAGTATTTAAAAAATAAATAAATAAATAATTGTGCATACATTACACACAGAAAAAAAACCTACACATATTAGGTATCCACACGACCGTAATAACCTGTAGAATTAATCTAACAAGTTATTAAGTGTGAAATGTGAATGATGTAAAAAATTTTTTAAAAAAAACAAAAAAAAGTGAAACAATTTGAAAAGAAAATTCTGCAATTATTTAAAAGTGAACTTAAACTATTCCCCCATAAAGTACGACTCGTCTCGAATAAAACGGGGCCTCATACAACTGCGTCATTGAAAAAAAAAAATTACAACTGTTGAAACACAAGGAGGCAAAAACGAAAAAAATGTTCTGGTCATTAACTACCTTTCAGGCGTTCGGCTTAAGGGGTTAAAGAAGATTCCTAGAGCAAAATCACAAGACACTGAAAATTGGTGTTAATGTTTGCACATATGGCCAGCTGGGGTGACATTCACACATATTCACTTCTGCTTTTTTGGGGGTGAAGAAAACCATAATTAAAAATAAGGAGGGGTAATAGGATGGCAGCAATACATTTTTGAAAAAAAATCATTGCAAAATATTTGAATATGTATGAGCAGATCTGTGGACAATGTGCAGATAATATATTATTTGAATATTGTAGGGGTTGTTTTGTGTGGAGAAGCTCTTTCCATATGCCCTATGACATCAAGAAGGGAAAATGTTCTGCTCTGAACCCCAGGGAGCTACTGGAAAGAGCATGAATGTTACCTTCAAACACAACGTGTCCTCTGCTGGAGGATTGCTGGGGGGAGGAAAGCATGATACATGGTGTTGTGTTTACCTATAAAAATTACAGGAAACAACGGCATAAATCATCAAAAAACACCAAGGGTGACCTGTATGTACGGGGCTGTGCCAGTTATCTGGTGTCTTTTCAGCCCAAAAACTGGCGCAACCCCGTGCGTTCGATGAATGAGCAGGAGCACTCCATAATTAGGCGCATTTTAAAACACCTGCGGTACTTTGTAATAAGCCCAAGACATGGGGGCGTTCTGGAGGCATGTCGCACTACAACCTTAGACAACCTTACACATTTATGTCTTTAGTACGGCAAATCCTGGAGCATTACTGCTGGAACAGGTAGACCAGGCATCCTCAAACTGCGGCCCTCCAGCTGTTGGGAAACTACAACTCCCATCATTCCCACTGTTATAGATTATATAAATGCATGATGGGAGTTGTAGCTTTCCAACAGCTGGAGGGCCGCAGTTTGAGGATGCCTGAGGTAGACCAATTTAAAAGTGGTTTACCTGAGCCTGAGTTGTCGCTTTGTAGCTAGAAAGTGCAGTAGAACAGGTTCATAGATTCAGGCGCATTCTACGCTGCTAATGCGTGCAATAAAACTGGCGTCTGGGATCCAAAAATCATACATGTCTCCCCAAGTGAGAACAGGACCAGATTAAATAGCGAGTAAATGAGGCTTTACCCAGATGGGCTCCACAACATTGGGGACCTATCAGGGGCGTCGCTAGGCAGGTTTATTTGGGGCACAAGCCCCGAACAAAGCTGCCTGTGCCCCGAGTCTCAGACCACCGGCTCCAGGCTGCGGGCCTGCAGTGCCGAGATCTATTGAGCTGTGTGTCCGTGCTCTGGACGCACTCACAGCTCAGGATGGTTGCTAGGTGCAGGGAGGGAGGGAGGCGACTGCAGGAGATGACGGGGCTGAGGAGGGAGGAGGGGCGCAGGCTGCTCACAATGCCAGAGGCAGGAAGATCCGGAGCACAGCACACTGTCCAGCAGTGAGAGGCTCCGCCCCCTGCTGTGATCTCTGCTCCGGAGCATCTCCTGCAGCTGCAGTGTCCTGTCCTGTCCTCATGCTTCAGCAGCTCCCACAGGTACACACATCCTGCAGGTCTCTAGTGAGTGAGGATCGTCACTGTAGGGACCAGGACTACAGAGTGTAACAGGAGTGAAATTACATCTTCATGAATATAAACTGTACTGTGTGTGTGTGTCTGAGTGTGTGTGTGTCTGGCTCTGTCTGTGTCAGTGTGTGTGTGTGTCTGAGTGTGTGTATATGTCTGAGTGTGTGTCTGAGTGTGTGTCTGAGTGAGTGTGTGTGTCTGAGTGAGTGTGTGTGTCTGAGTGTGTGTGTCTGAGTGTGTGTGTCTGAGTGTGTGTGTCTGAGTGAGTGTATCTGAGTGTGTGTGTCTGAGTGAGTGTATCTGAGTGTGTGTGTCTGAGTGAGTGTGTGTCTAAGTGTGTGTGAGTGTGTGTGTCTGAGTGTGTGTGTGTGAGTGTGTGTGTCTGAGTGTGTGTGTGTCTGAGTGTGTGTGTGTCAGAGTGTGTGTGTGTCTGAGTGAGTGAGTGTGTGTGTCTGAGTGAGTGTGTCTGAGTGTGTGTGTGTCTGAGTGTGTGTATGTGTGTCAGAGTGTGTATGTGTGTGTGTCAGACACACACACACACTCTGACACACACACATACACACTCTGACACACTCACTCAGACACACACACTCTGAGACACACACTCAGACACACACTCAGACACACACTCAGACACACTCACTGAGACACACACTCAGACACACACTCACTGAGACACACACTCAGACACACACTCACTGAGACACACACTCAGACACACACTCAGACACACACTCACTGAGACACACACTCAGACACACACTCACTGAGACACACACTCAGACACACACTCACTGAGACACACACTCAGACAAACACACACACTCAGACACACACACACTCAGACACACACACTCAGACACACTCACACACACTCAGACACACACAGACACACTCAGATTCACTCAGGACACACTTCAGGACACACCACTCAGAGGGGTTCACACTCGGGACGACCACACACACTCTGAGTGAGTGTGTCTGAGTGTGAGTGTGTCTGAGTGTGTGTGTGTCTGAGTGTGTGTGTGTCTGAGTGTGAGTGTGTCTGAGTGTGTGTGTCTGAGTGAGTGTGTCTGAGTGTGAGTGTGTCTGAGTGAGTGTGTCTGAGTGAGTGTATCTGAGTGAGTGTGTCTGAGTGAGTGTGTGTGTCTCAGTGAGTGTGTGTGTCTGAGTGTGTGTCTCAGTGAGTGTGTGTGTCTGAGTGAGTGTATCTGAGTGAGTGTGTCTGAGTGTGTGTGTCTGAGTGAGTGTATGTGTTTGAGTGTGTCTGAGTGTGTGTGTGTGTCTGAGTGTGTGTGTGTGTCTAAGTGTGTGTGAGTGTGTGTGTCTGAGTGTGTGTCTGTGTGTGTCTGTGTGTGTCTGAGTGTGAGTGTGTCTGAGTGTTAGTGTGTCTGAGTGTGTGTGTGTCTGAGTGTGTGTGTGTCTGAGTGAGTGTATCTGAGTGAGTGTGTCTGAGTGAGTGTATCTGAGTGAGTGTGTCTGAGTGAGTGTGTGTGTCTGAGTGTGTGTGTCTGAGTGAGTGTGTGTGTCTGAGTGAGTGTGTGTGTCTGAGTGAGTGTATCTGAGTGAGTGTGTCTGTGTGTGTCTGAGTGAGTGTATGTGTTTGAGTGTGTCTGAGTGTGTGTGTGTGTCTGAG